>DWKW01003362.1:0-10088 GCA_018250115.1 Doberes anticus
GATGAAACGTTACATATGTGTGTAACGTTACACATGTCTGTAACGTTTCATCCAGGAGATGGTTGATATGTATAAACCATCTTCTGGATTAATACATAGGATACTTTTTATCCGGGTGATGCATTCCGTGGGATAATATTTCTTAAACGATAAAAGAAAACAAGAGATACTTACGGAATGTTTCCCTTCTTTTTAAGACGATTTTATTCGCTTGACCTAAATGTACTTTACATGTTTCCTTAATGTTACAAAATCTTTCTATAATGTAATAAAAATAAAACTAAAAAGCGAGAAAAAATTGTTTCTCGCTTTTTAGTTTTATTTAATTTTAATAAAGAAATTTTTCTTCACTTTTTCCTGAATCTATTAAAACAAAGTCACTGGTACAAGCTAGTACTACATAGATACAATTTTGATTTTTTTTTATTAACATGCTAGAGATCCTTAAGCATTAAAGACTGTCTTCAGAAATTGTAACCCATTTGTATCGGATCCGAAGTTCTTTAAAAAAGATAATTTTTAAATGTATTGGTGGTCAATTCTTATGTCGAAGGTCTGACTGTCTTAGCCAGGATAAGCCTTCATTAAAAGTTAATGTCGAAAATTAACTATTCGTTCATTCTTCTTCATTAAAAATTAGCTGTCAAATTACAGTTTCTAACATCATCAAGTCAATGGGAGGACAGGTCGCATAGGCCATAGTCTACAACGCTGGCCAACTGCAGATTGCCGGCCTTCGCATGTCTTCTCAGAACATTGCAAGACTCTTAGACTTATCTTACGATCTTAGAGATAATTCCTTTACGGTGCTTTGGTTCATAGTCAAAGCAACTTATAATTAACTTGTAACACTCACATAACTTTTAAAAATTAGATGTCCGGGATTTGAACCCTAACCCACTGTAGCGGGACGTTGAGATTAACCACAAGGCTGTCACTGCTCACAGTATGAAACTTATTATTTTAATTCTAGACCTTGATATCTTTACCTACCTCGTAGCGTCGTAGGGTCGCTAGTTGAAGTTTGGAGCAATCGCCGCATTGCAGTGGTTCGAGTCCGTGCTAAATCGATGGCTCGCTAACGCATGTTTTACTGGGCTTATGCCATAAAAGTATCCCATGATATGAAATAAAAAATTAACCTACATTTTATATACTTACTATTAGAATGTAAAAAAAATAATAGATACTTTACCTTATAACTAAAGCGAATGTTTTGTATGGATGCATATATGTTTCTCTTTGGTTCTTCAAATTTCTATGTTATTAAAGCCGAATTTGAGGTATGTATTATTGGTCTTTTCAATATTTTATAATCTAACATGGGTTAATCATACGTGATAACAACGCGCATGAATTCAACGGCAAAAGTTACTTTTAAACGATACTCAGAATTTTTGGAATTAAGGTCCAAGAAATAGGTCACAACACAATCCAGACGACATATCAGAAAAGTAAGTGCTACTGTCACAGTAAACGTCTTATACATTTCAATGGAAACTTCAAAATCTTGAGTTACTATTATTATGGAGTTACGTAAAGTGCAAATATACGGAACACAAAATTTAACATAAAGTTGCTTCGTGACATACTGGCCGTCAATGGTCCGCGAGATACCCGCCATTATGTGAATTTTTGATGTTTTAGCAAATAGTGTAAGCAATATCTTAGTACCGAACCACCGCATAATCATCTGCTAATAGACAGGCCGAAATAAATATTTAACGTCATATGGCCCCGTGGTCAACGTCCGGTGTGCCGTTCGGGGGTCCTGGGTTCGATCCTAGCAGGCAGAAATTTAAATTATGAATTTAGTTTTTGTACCTGGTGTTCCTAGTTTTGGTGGTGGGTTTAAAAGACGCTGTATGGACTTTCTTTACAAACTATACAAATTGAATTGTAAATGAACGAAGAAAAGGGATCGCTTATATCACTTAATGATTAAAAATATCTACGTTCTCATAAAGACTGCGAACCTCAAGTGTTGTATACTGAATCTTTCCTTTGGACATGCAGACTACAATTATAAAAAAATGTGTAATAATAAATAAAAATCGGTTGTGTAGTTTTTTAAAACCAACGTAAACACGATAGTCTTTTAAATAATTCTTGCCATCCCATATTTTCCACGGGGAACGAATAATGTAAGTAAGCAACACTAAATGGTACTACTTATTTACCCAAAAACGTTTATTTAAATAATTATAAGCTATATTTTTTACACGTAGGTACGTAGCTAAAGATTCAAATACAAAACATTTCAATCAGATATCATAATTAGACCACTGAGTCACTTCAAAATGCCGGTCTGCCGTTCGGAGGGTTGTGGGTACGATTCCCAGAGGCCAGAAATTTATATGACGAATTTAAATTTCAATGCTCAAGTCCATGAAGATATTTATTTTATGATATACTTCAAGTGTACTGTTTCTGATTTGCGTTTATGCCATATGACTGCATTCTTGCAACGAATGTGCAACAAACTTCCCTCTGTCTAAGGACATGGGGCTACATGATGTTCCACAAAAACAGCATGAAACGAGTCTTTCAAGGCTGGCAATGCCTAAGTGACATTTCTGGTGTTGCAAATTTCGGTAGGTAATAATGACCATTTACTGGTGGCCCGTGTCCCCTGTATGACGGTTTTTATGTGGTCGTATGAGAGTATGACTCGAGCACCGAAAGCTCTGTACAAATTTTATGTAAATCTGTTTAAAAGCAATAACTTCATAAAATATGAAAGCACGAATATTACTTTAATGAAAAAGTAAGTCGAATCGAAAGACAAATATTACTTTGTATAAATACGCCACGGTAAACAGAAACAAGTATGTAAATTTGTAATCAAATTTTTTTTATGCTTTACAATTGCAGACTATTTTTAGATTCTTAAAGTTCGGTAAGAAAAAATTATAGGTTGATAGTGTTTTGATATGTCTGTATCCCTTTGCGGTACTAAACCCTAAAAATATAACCGAAAACCCCTAACTCCCATTTCTACCTTCGCAGATCGGTTGACCCGAGAATGAAACGCGATGAATCGGTGAAGAGCATCACCAAATTCGGCCGCCGGCTGAGCGAGCAACGTCCGGCGTTCACTATAAGCTTGCGGCAGAACTCGATTACTATCAGCACTCTCGCGCAGCAAGCCGCTTTTTTAGCTGAACAAGGGCTGAAAAAGGAATCGTGAGTGTTTGTTTCGGTGTTCGCGTTTTTATTTTGTCTAATATTTTCGTAGGTATCTCAGGAACCGCTCTTTGGTGTATGTTTTAGTACTTTACTAACAGTAGGTACTCGTAAGAATGGTAAGGTAGATAGATTATGGGAATCTGGATAGAGTATGGTAAGCTAGATAGGGTTTGGTGGGAGAGTCTTATATCGAAGTCTCGGCTGCAGCGGCATCACCGCTGCGTCTATTATAACCCTAAAACAGCAATATAATTATGAGCAATTGTGTTTCGGTTTGAAGAATAAGCAGAATACACTAGACTCGAGGCATTCCAACTTAAATTGGGCTGCCGTGACCATTTAACATGTCTGCGTGCTCATTTGCCAGTTTATTTAAAATCAGTATCTGTTCTTAAGAATTTGTAACACTCGAATTGTCGAAGATAAGGTATTATGTTAGTAGTAATTAATATCTCTATTTAGCCTCTATATTATTTTATATAGGAATGTAGGTAGATTTTAGTATTTAACCTATTCAGGACATTCGCACTTTTAACACAATATCACATCGGATCAATAAAATTCGTAAAAGTCCAAAAATCATTTGTATCTAACCAACTATTAAAAATGTGCCAAATCAGACACATAGTTTAAAAACGCCGATCTGAAAATTCTGCAAAATTGTATTAAACGGAATCTTTTCAAAATAATTTAAAGTGCCCATATTTTGATCAAATGCACCAAAAAAAGGTATAATTTATCACTTCTGTCCTTTCGACTGTTGCTACCATCACGCTATTTTTATTGCAGCCCATTTTAATGTTGGTGACCTTAACAATAGGTGCGGGAATATAACCCTGTAACGCTCATGCTCGAAATAATACCTTTGCGGAAACATGGTCTATTGTCAAATTGGCCGTAATATAAATTTATTAGTCTATTCTTATTAGACTAGTATGAATCCACCATAATATTATTAAAAAAACATTTGAAAGCTCCTTAAACTAAGGTTCAGTGTGTTTTATTTCTTAAATTAACGTAGGTTGAGCAGAATACACTGGACAGGAGGCATTCTAATTTAGCCCTAAGGAGTAGCGACGCACTCACGTAGGCTTTATATAAGAATTTGGTCCTATTTGAGATTGGATGTGGATTTCCATAGGATGCAGTGACCACATAACATCAGGTATCCTGCCTGCTCGTTTGCTATTGGTAAAATAATAAGAAGGTAATGGTTTTGTGTTAAAACAGCAAATTGAATAAAATTTGTAACTTTGTTTAGCGGCAACCGGATTATTTGTAGCGTTTCCCCTGGGAATGGCACCAAGGATACGGTACGAATGCTCCCATTCAGCTTGCTTAGCTGATACAACATGAAAAGATAACTATTGCTCATTGAAGAAAACATCCTTGGAGATCATTAACTCATTTCTTTTTTTAATTTGAACGTATTCGGTCACCGCGTAAATTATTATGCGGTTGACCGTATTCGAAAACAACAATGAATGTTTCGTGAATATATTGGGATGGTAACCAAAGCTCACGAACGAATGAAATCTGTCTACCGCATTTGTTCGACGCATTTGATCATCGACCTAATGTAAAGCTACGCGTCAAAATTCCAACACCACACGACACAGAAATTCATCCATTAGGAAATAGTCCAGTATTTTATATTAGACACCACAGTATCCTAGACCTAGCTTAGCTTTGCATCCTATTAGCTCAGCTCATAATGACTCTGACCTCTCATATTAACTTCTGTCTGTATTTAGTTCTCAAAGTCATTAGCTACTTAAAGTAAGAATGAAATAATTAGAAATTTAAATACAGTCAAAATTATGTCCTGCATACTTTATTGTGTCTGTGTTCGAAAGACGGCCGCGTGTGTGTGTGCTCGCGGACAGTCGCGCGTATAGGTACGTACGGGCATGGGTCTAAGTGCGTTACTGTATGTTCATATTTAGGTGCAATTCGCAATTCGTAGTAATTTTGTTTTCTTCCTAGTTCATTATTAATTACTGCTTTTGACTATTAGATATCATACCATATTTTGGTTACCACAGATGCTTTAAAAAATGTTTTTGCTTTCAGTGAGGACCCAAATCTTCAAGCTCCTGCAGTATCTTGGTTTAGACTAGTAAGTATTAATAGTTGTAGCTTATCTGTAGAATTAAATCTCTTCATCACTAGTCTACAAATCTTTGTCATTAAAAGTTATCTGCTTATTTCCCCTATTTCATCTCATATTCAAAGACTTTAATTATTTTAATTTAAACGAATTGTACAATTTATAAAAACAAGTTAGACTTGGAATTTATGTATTTGCACAAAATTATATTTCCTTCAATTCCTTCCTATCACATACATTTTTAAAAGGGTAATAGTCAAGTGGTTTACTTCGAACTCCTACTTCGGTGGTTTGAGTTCAAATCCCACAAGGCAACTCTGGTATCTGACATACATATTACATTAAAAAGTTGTCACTTGCTTTACTGATAAAGAAAGTATAACGAAAAAACCTACATACCGTAGAAATTTGCATAACGTTCTCCAGATCCGCCAACTCGCACTTGGCCTATAGCCCAAACCCTATATCTGTTAAATGAACTGAAAAAAATGCCCGACAGTGGAACCATAATATGTTGGTGATAAAAAAAATCTTCAGAGCAATACTAATTCAAATGAATTTGTTTCAAGTTATCATTTTAATCTACATTCAATTGACATCTCCGGCATTGGTTTAGATCCAAAAGTTCTATCAACTTCAATAAAAACCAGCCTTTTTGGTAGGATGTTTGTATATCGCATTCTTTCCGAAAAAAAAATTGTCTTATCATCATTTAGCAAAAACCCTACAAATTAACTCTGAAGATACTCATGGTTTCATGTAGAACAAGTTTATAGTAATTGCAGAATGTGTTGTGGAACAAGTCAAAATCCTACGTGACGTCTACAAACCTTTCCTAAAACGTTTTTACTCTTTAAAGAGTTACGTAAATGTCTAGTGAGGTCACGCCCTTGTAAAAAGCTTAAACCCCATCTAAATCCCTGTTTCCACCGCGAGCGGAGCGGACCCGTTAAAGACTCCTTTTAACTCTCACGAGTAAACTGCGAACTTGTATTTCCACCAACAAGTAGTCGTGCGGAAAGGACTGAACGAGTAGAAAGAGTTGAAATGAACTAGCCAAGTTATAGAGAGATTTATAGAGAGCCGAGCGGATTCATTACAGAGTCCTTCCAACAAACATTGATTACATAGTAACTTTTCTACAGAGAAAGAGGTGAGCGGAGCAAATCGAAGTGGTTGAAGCGAGATCGCTCCGGCAAGGTCTCGCCGATTAGTTTGAAACGGACTCGCTCGCTATTTCCGCCTCGCGTCGCGTGTTTTGTTTCTGTGCTTTAGATACATTAATAAAGACTTTTTCTTTAGGTATACATAATCACTGTCTTCATTTGATTCCGTGTCACTCGACAACATCGCGAAATCGCAACACAACACGACCGCACGCAATCAAAATTGCAACTGAACTTGCTCTCTGTGTAAATCGACTGTTCGTTTCCTATTTCTCATTTTCTTTTCAGATCGCTACGCTCATTCCCCACTCCTTTTGCAGCGGAAATCAACAGACGAAACTCTTTGTTGATGGCAATTAAAACCTATTTTATTTCAATGGATTCCGTTCCACTCAGCCATTTGCTACTCATATCCCTTTCGCTGTGGAAACCGTTCTTAAAAGTTGCTTTCATTTGAAATCAATCTAACTTTACCTACCTTACTTAACAGTTCAGGTTCGCGAAGCCATGGGAGTACCTGATGATATTCGTGGGACTGGTGCTCGCAACTCTGAATGGACTGTTCGTTCCGGTGGGCGTCATCGTGTACGGCGAGTTTACCTCTCTGCTAATCGATCGAACCGTTATGATTGGCACCTCCACGGAGACCCTCACCATCGCTTGGTTTGGGGGCGGCCGGATACTGTTAGTACCTTCACAATTATTTTGGTAACTATCGAACGCGTAGAAGCCGCGGTGGTTCGAGGGCGGGCGGATGGTGTTCATCCATCAGACTTTTGAGCCTTCAGAGGTCATAAGCCTCCCCTTATTGGACATCCGTCCGGTCCTGTGCCTTCTGAATGCACCGGTTTCTCGATCAGATGGACTGATGACTTAAGGATGGTTTTAGTACCTTGAAATATTTTTATATATCACAGTAAGTAACAAACGTGTGACATACGAAGTGGACGAAGAAATAAAGGCATGCAGAATTCAATAGATTTGTATGAAATAGTGAAATAGTTTTTCTGAAGGTTAGACCTTTTCTACTTAATATTTTAGTAGTCTTTGCTACGAGCAATTAAGATTTGTTTATTTCATAATTAAAATCAGTTATTTTAAACAATTTAAAAACGAATGCTATAAAAGGGTCGAACTTTTGGGTATTCAAATTAATAACAAATTTAAAATACTTATAGTGTTTTTACTAATACACAGTAATACACAGGCATTTATGTACATATTAGTCAAATTTAAATTAAATTACTTTTCATTACATTAAATCACATATCATTAAATTATGTAGTCAGAGTTTACATTTTGTTAATTCTTATAAATGTTTCGAATGTAATGTGAAATTGACTTAAATTGATAATTCAAACTCATATTAGCCGAATGTCTCACCCGTAGAACGAACGCGAGTGCCGAAGAGAACCGATTGGCGCTGATTGAAGACTCGCAGGCATTCGGTATTGGGTGCACCGTGTTCTCCGTATTGCAGTTCATCGTTGGCGCTATCAGTGTGGACCTGTTCAACTATACAGCGCTTAAGCAGGTCTGTGCGTTCGGTTTTCTTTTCTCATAAGTATATTTGCACGCGGCCGCTTTTGAAGCATACATCAATACGCAAGACATTTGAATAAATGAATTTAATAAATAATAAATGTCGTCTGTGTTCGAAGGGTCCAGGGTTCGATTCCCAGCGGGGCAGAAGTTTGAATGATGAATTTAGATTTCTGTACCCGGTCCGGGTGTTAGTGTGTTTGTTTCTGTGTATCCATGGCACCCACGACACAAGTTAAATCCTACTGTGGGGCTATGAGTGTGAGACGTTGAATTGAATGATCTGATATCAAATGAGTGATTTGGAGCGGCTTTATTTCCTGGTTAACCGTACTCAGATCCGATGAACAGACATTTATACGTTCGTCAAGTGTAAACATGAATGTATTTCCTGAGGCAAGTCTGTCGACGTAAAAAAAAATTACGTTTTTTTTTTAGATAATGTGAAGGCATTGCTTAACTGTACACTATCTGATATTGACGAATATTAGAAAAATATGTCGATTATTGAAATTTGATTGTGGTAGAGTCTTGCGTCGTAGGCTTGCCTGCGGGGGCACAACCGCTGCTCTTATTTCTGCCGTAAAACATCAGTGTGAGCACTGCTGCATTTAGGTTTGAAGGGTTCGGTTAGGCAGAAGGCATCCTTACTTAAACCTCAAGAGTGGCAACGTTTCCGCGTGTAACCTTAAATGGGTCTCCTGTTTTGCTTACAGTAAAGGAGTACTTTTACAATATAAATAAAGTCATGATGCTTTTCTGCCACGATTAAGCGGAAAGCCCAATCCCAAAACTTCTGGATTTTATCTAGCTACTCGAAGATTTTGACTATATTCCAGGCAAAAGCCTTGATGCGCTTTCTATTCAAGATTTACTTTTTACACAACTAAGTACTTTTACAGATCGACAGAGTGAAAGAAAGATTCCTACGTGGTGTGTTGCGACAAGACATTACATTTCAGGCAAATCCCTTGATTCCATTTCTATTCATGATTTACTTTTTACACAACTAAGTACTTTTACAGATCGACAGAGTTAAAGAAAGATTCCTGCGTGCTGTGTTGCGACAAGACATCACATGGTACGACCTCAACACGTCAATGAATTTCGCTACCAAAGTTTCGGAGTAAGTATTTTTACGATAATTCTATACATTACGTTTTAGTATTTTTATATTTTATTATTCAAACGTAATTGCAGACGAGCATGCAGGCCACCTGATGTTAAGTGGTCACTGCAGCCCATGGATATCCACCTCCAACCTCAAATAGAACAGAAGTAGACTAGGAATAGGATTTATTTGAAGTTGGATGTGGATGTCCATTGGCCGCGTGCAATGATTAATGAATAACATATTATTATAATTTAATATATTTTTGTCTTATTTCAGCGACGTCGAGAAGTACCGGGAAGGCATAGGCGAGAAGGTGCCGATGTTATTGTATCTAGTGATGTCGTTCGTCACTGCTGTCATCATTTCTTTTGTGTATGGTTGGGAACTAACGCTCGTCATCCTCTCGTGTGCTCCCATCATCATTGCCACTACTGCTATCGTGGCTAAGGTTAGTCTGTGTACCACGAGTATTAGACTAGTGTGATATTAATGGTTTTCTTCGGCAATTTTATTTGTGAACTATCTTTCTTCCATTACGAGAACCCGTATGGCACAGTCGTCAACATGCCGGTATGCCGTTCAGAAGGTCTTGGGTTATATTGTCGACAGGACAGAAATTTGAATAATGAACTTAAATTTCTATCCGTGCTCTGTGTGTTTGTGTTCTTGTCGGAGACAAGAATATTTAAATTTTTATTTCGGGTCTGGATGTATGTGTACCTGTCAAAAACAAGAACATTTAAATGTCTGAATCTGTTTTGGGTGTATGTGTTCTTGTATCTGTGCGTGTTAATACCCATACCCATGACATATAAAATCATAGTGTGATGCTATGAGTGAATGATGTAATTTGAGTGATGATGAAATCATTCGTTTGCTGGTTTTTGTTATTTATTCAAACGGAATAGCAAACGAGCATGCAGGCCACCTGATGTTAAGTGTTCACTGCAGCCCATGGACATCCACA
>DWKW01003363.1:0-10087 GCA_018250115.1 Doberes anticus
GGAGTTAAACCTCGACCCACCATAGCGTGGTTGAGATGCTGACCCACTAGGCTACCGTTTACCCGGTAAATTATGAGTAATAAACATTCATGGGCCCGGTCATTTGGGGGGCTTGTTTGAATCTCCACCTATATCTACAAGTCTAACACATATAGAGGTACATTTGTGACACTTTAATGTGTTTAATGTGGTGCACCTGGTAGATATCATCTTCAGTTGCAAATTTTTATACAGCTGAAGATCGTCCGCGCCACTTGCGTAATCCGAACTGTTGCGGAGGAAATAAATTTATTGTATTTTGAAGCTATTGGGGTTTAGAGGGACTGGTAAATGGGTTGTTGTAAGAGTTACAAGACACTTGCCGTTCGAATTAGAAAACAATCTAAATTAAGGCAGCAGGTGACTCGCCGCTCACTGGAAGGGCGCCTATAGAATGGCCCATTTCCTTACTACGACGCTATTAAATGTAATACATTTCTAACCCCGAGCATATAGCTCAAGCGAATCTCTCTCTGGCCGGTCGGCTAAGGCAAGCTTGTTCCTCTCGATCTCCATTCCACAAACCAGATTCTGACTCTCCCGGGAGCATTGAGCTCCATGGCGTCGCTACTCACCAACGGCTCACCACAAGCTTCCCTGTGGGTTATTATTATTACTAAATGAAAGACGTAACATGTATCATACATTATACATTGGTATATACTGTTTTTGTTGGGCTAAGGTACGGTTGAACAGTAGAAAAAAACCTTCGAAAAAAAACTCTACACCCTTTTTAAATCTTTTAAATGAATAAACGTCGATAATACAACCAGATATACACAAATAAACAGCCTCCTTTTCATTAAAAACCCTCGAAACTCGGCTGCAAGCAGAAATCACGTAAAACAAACAATTAGAGAAATGTGACTCATTACGCTGTTAAAAGTTCCCTGTGCCTCCATTTTGTTAACTTTTCCATCCTTTCCCCGAGTTTTGTAGTATAAGCATGGCAGTCAATCGAAAACTATACGAAATCGTACGCGTCAATAATCAAAATATCGCTATGGTTCATTCATTCGTTCTGATTCAAAGCAGCTGTATTTAATGCCTGAACGCTTTGTCTATACAATATAATTTGAAGTTTTAAATAAGTATTAATCGTAATTAAAAACATGGACGTAATCCCGATGGAGACCGCTGTGTTTCGATATACGTGGATAAAAACTACGTGTTTTCTGTATAACAAGACTTATTTTAACGCCTATTCGCAAAACGATACGAAATCGTTCTCGTCAATAGTGGAGATATCGCGATTAAAATTATTCACTCTGATTCACAGCAGCTGTATTTAATGCCTGAATGCATTGTCCGTACAATATAATTAAGTAATCGAAACGGTTATTTATAAGTATTAATCGTAATTAAATAAATGGATGAAATGCTGATGAACACGGCTGAGTTTCGACATGCGTGGTTAAAAACTACGTGTTTCCTGTATAACAAGAGTTATTTTAACGCGCATGGGAATACCTCAGATGGAACTGTTTCATGCCGATTTCTAAACGAGTTGTGTAATATACCGTGTGCCTAATGTACCTAATCGTAATTCTATTTCGAAAACGCTACGAAATTCGTTCTTTCTTGTCTTACATCTGTGTTCCATCTGGACGCATGTGTATATTTAAAGATACTACCTTCTGTTTGTGAGTTTGTTTCTTTATTATAAACAATCAGAAAACGTTATAAAATTGTATTACATACATGTTACATGGTCCCACATAATTAACTCTCTTTGCTCAACGACCGAATGCGTGTCTTCCTTTGACATTCAACGTGGGGTTACCAGTGTGAAGTTCTATGTATTTATTTATTTCCTCTAGCACAATAAGTCATCGTTCTCCTTCTACTTACACTTATTACAGTATTACACTTCTCACCAGTAGTCGATATTATTTATTATTAAGTCCCTGCTAGTAATTCTCAGCCTCGTCCTACCAGCTCTGTCGCTGTCGGATCTTCAACCTTTCGTTATCCTTAAGTACGCTTCATTACCGGATCCTCTCCCATCTTCGTTCGTGTCCATGCTAACCGAACATATAAAAGCGCGACTATATCCCATATAGATTTTGTTAATATTTCGGGAGTACAGACATATACAATTTACTTTGCTACATGAGTACTACAATAGATAAAGATGTGACAGCCAAAGTTAAATGGTAAAGTTTAAGAGACCCTTCTGCGAGCCCTTTGGGCACCCTCTGACCTTTCTAAATGTTTTAAATGTTGCCTTTTAAAAGTTTATTTGTACAAGGGATAGCGGAATTGAAGGTCCAAAGTATTTTTAGATTTTCTGATACAAGAGTTATGAAATATAATGATATGATATTTGTAACAAATGGTGCAAAGAAAATTTAATTATTTCTTGCGACTTTGTTTAGGTTTGCCTTGCTATTTATGTTGTTGGCAAACTGATATAAAATCTGTGTATCATACTCTAACTAAGTATATGTAAGGATAAAATAACTACATATACGAGTTTCTAAGAGGAATAAAGGATGATTATTAAGACGAGTATGAGGACGAGATGGAGGATGTGGGATAATGATTGGAACCATGATAAGGATGAGAACGAGGTTGAGAATGAGGGTTGATGATAAGAACGAGGATGAAGATGAGGTTGAGTGTGAGAATAAGGGATGATGACTAGGATGAGGATGAAGACGAGGTCAAGAATGACGACGATGATGATGATGACGGTGAGGAGAAGATGATGATTAGGAAGGTGTTGAGGATGAGGACAATTACGTGAACGCGGAGTGATGATTAGGACGAGGATGACATTGTAGAAGAAAAACTCGAGAGAAATAGAGAAAAGCTCGTTTATTTGATTCAACAGTAGGTACTACGACTTCAAATACATGTGTATCTAGTATCTCCTGTTTTAGACTTTTAGCTCAAATTTTCTCACGCGTATCTCATAAAGTCCAAATAATCGTACGACCTCACGTCCTGCTTGCGTCGAAAATAAACATAGGACTTAAAAATAAAACTGTCTTTGAAAAGATAAAAATATTTGCTATTCGAATGTTACAATATCAAAATCAACGGAACAAATAAAATTGAATTCAAATCTCCTCTGAGATTTTTTGTCGTTGAGATATTTCAATTACAAAATAACTTTTGGTGGAATGAAAGCCCCAATCTCAATTTTTCGCCACAGGATTTTTATATAGCGGAATTAATGTGGAAATAATAAGGCCATTTATTTTTGTTACTTTACATATTTTTACTCATTTTAAAGCTGCTTATTTTTGTACGAAAAGTGTATCTACGCCGTATATTGGCGATAGATGGTAGTAGTCTTATGTCGAAGGCACGCTTGCAGCGGCGTCGTTTCTGTTTGAAGCGCCACATCACACACATAATAGAGGGGAAGTATTCAAACTAGTCCTCTGGAGAAGCAATGTTGCAATGCATCCACGTACTATCTGATATAGGACATCACTCCACAATTCAATTCAATGATCACATTACATCAGGTGGCATCCACATATGTCCTTGACCTTTTACATCTTTTCGGTCCTATTTGAGGTTGATCTCCGTTAAACCATAGATGAAAGCAATGAGTTGCAGCGACCACTTACCATCATGTCAGGTTACATAATTCCCTACGTTTGGTACTCGTTTAACGTAAAAAGACAATTAAAACTTTCACGGCTAGTTTCCCTTTATCTATCCAGATATTACTAAAGTTTACAAATTTACATGTAGGTATGTATTGGTAAGTTTTTTTGTTACACAAAACACACTACACCAGAAGACGTTTGATATCAAAAAAATGGAACAACATCTGCGAACATTACGCCTCTTAATGTTATTCCCGAAACGAATATATTATTTTCAAAAGCCTCTAGTGTGTCCATAAATCTTTCTACGAGGCAACGATACCAAAAAATAATGTCCCCTGAGTGATTCTTAGAATAAACTGAAGACTACACAATACCTTGTAGTTAGCGACAACGACACGACACTATCCGTTTATATGGTCTCAACAGAGTCGTTGGTAGGTCGAGAATTTTCTACAATAGACGTCTTCTCTTTGATGGGTAACCTTGTCCTAATGGCTACAACGATTTTATTTCCATTACTACATTTCAATGAATTGAATTATTCATATTTGTTTACCCAATAGGATCGAATATGGCATAAAATAAACATATAAGTAATGATTAAGGTCATGTATAACGTATATTCACATATAAGGAATCATTGCAATTTGCTCTTGTTTACAGTACGTTTAAAGCGAAATTCAATTGCTGCTCACGCTTGTATACTCAACTTCGTTTCGTAGGAAAATAACCAAAGATAATCAACGTACGGATGTATGGCTTGGTGACGTCACAAACACATGCGTGGTCTGTTAGGATGCGTCAGAATTGAACGCTCTTACGCCATACATTTTAATAAGTTTTCGCATACGACGAGAAGCGTCGACGCCGCGTCACTGTGATTGCAGTTCTTGCTGTTGCCGTTGCGGTTCTTCACAAGTAAATTATGCGCCTCATACGATTCTCAAAAACAATAATTCCACTATAATCATTATAAATCCGATGGCAAAGCTAGTTGAAAAGACAGATAACATAAAAAAAAAAT
This sequence comes from Doberes anticus, assembly GCA_018250115.1. NCBI lineage: Eukaryota > Metazoa > Arthropoda > Insecta > Lepidoptera > Hesperiidae > Doberes > Doberes anticus. The sequence goes on from DWKW01003363.1 coordinate 4,633, forward strand.
TGCTCTTAAAAACTAAAAAAATTGGGTCACTACTGTTTAAAAATGATTGTTGATCAATTTTTAGTTAAGATCAATAAAGAAAAAAACAAGCAATTATCAAACTTTATCGCCTTCCATCAAAAATTGTGGCCCCTTATAGGTTACCAAATTTCCGGCCGTCCAAGTTCGCATACACGCATGAGGCCAAGCACGAACAAATGCACTGACGTATACATGAAAGTGGTCTTATCGCAGGAAGCGATCTCATTAACAATAACTTCGGGCACACTTTAATTATCATGTTTTTAGATGTAAAACTTATTGTTTGTTACGTTGCCATGCCGGCAACTCACAGTCGTGTCGTAACTAGTTCCCACAGACTAAAAGTCGTAATGAATGAATGAGCATCATAAGCCAGAATATCCCTCACTGTCATGTTGCTGTACCCGATCTCTACGTCATACGTGAGTCAAATTGTAACAAGCGGTTTGTGAATAGAAAACTTACTATCATCTGCATTGTATAAAAATTGTATTGGTTGATTTTTTTTTATTGAACGATTGGGAATCAAATTTGCTCTAAATTTCATTGGCTAAGGATTTTTTTGCTGCAGGATTTCACTGTGAGGTCGTCCACGTGCCTTCCACGTGTGCCCTACATGCTTGGTTTAAAACAATGGCAAGGCCAGTGACCAAAGGCAGCAAACTATTCCTTGGCAACAAATTATTCCTTAGGGAATAGTTTACGTAATATTGTTAATGTAATAGCTGTTAAGAAAGTTTGCACTATATAAAGTAAAACAAAATGATTTTCACAAGATATGGAATGATATGTGGTAAAAGACTGCGACGTCTTACGTCGATGGCTCGCCTGCAACGGCACCACCGCTGCACTTATACGTATTTATACCCTAAGGCTGCAGTGTGAGAACTGTTGTGTTTCGGTTTTAAGGGTGTAGTTTGTAAAAAGACACTGGACACGAGACATTCCGACTTAGTCCTCAAGAGTAGCAACGTAACCACATAAAACCTCACATAGTGGTCGTCGTCTTACATCCTAGTTGCAGTTTGATGTGGATGTCCACGTCCTTAAGTGACCCCTTAACATCAAGTGGCCTGCATGCTCGTTTGCTACTCGCTACTAAAAATTAGTAATGCCGATTCCCATAAAAAATGTATCATAACGATGAAAGCCACAGTTCGCCATAAAATACATATATTACAAAAAATTACTTTATAATAATCTAAGCACCCCTTGAAAATTAGTGAAATCGTAAAGAATACTTTGAAACAGTTACTCAAAGTTTTGAAAAATCACCAAAAAGCCTAGTTCTGTGGAAATAAATGCTTATCTTTATAAATATACTATGCAAAAGAAATGAAATAAAATGTGTTCATGTCAAAAAACTAACCCTCTAAGGAAATACACGGGGCTGATGAAGTTTATATGTAGGAATAATCAATCACGCACAAAGTCGAAATGGTTTAAAACATGTCCTAAAATAGCATGCAAAATATATTTTTTACCCCAATAAATTAAGGATTCCTGCTAAACTGATATTTCCCTTTTTACACATTATCCTTTTATTTGTTCGACGCCCAGCCGCGTACTCGTGCTATTTAAATATATGACGATTAAATTTAACGACCTCTACCGCAGATCATAGGGCTTCATTTAATTAGAATTCCTCGTTAAAGTGACCTAGTTCTTCGGATCTTCGCGGTTCTTCATCAAATTAGTGAGTGAGAGCTTTAATTACTATGCAGTAAAAATATTTTAGTTAATTTTTTTCCATAAAATATGCTTATTTTCCATAAATATTTAATTTCGTTCCAATTCCAATTTGAAGGGTTTGTGAAGGTTTATAACTCGCAGTCACTTGTGGATAATCCAATGCTTTTGAGTCCTGGTCGTTTTTATAGTTTATTTATTTATATATAAGATATGGTTTTCAAGTGATTTAGACGACACAGTCCATCAAAACATAATTGTGTTTCTCTGTAAGAAAAGATTTACTGTATTAAATTCACATGTACGATTCACATAAATAAAAAGAACAAAATTTTACCTGTAAGAAAAGAAACGACATTTAATATTATTAATCTCAGTTGTCGATTCCTAAATCAAAATCATGGTATTTTTTTTATTTAATTCTCGTGACAGATACTTCATAGTTTATGATTCGACCACAGATCACAAAAACAATTGAATCATCGGTCTATGTCGCAGTTTGCCACCGCGGTGGTTCTAATTGCGCAGGATTTTTTTTTTAAGTAATAACTTCTTATGGGAGGGTAAACCGCTTTGTTACGTAACGCGTTACGGCATTAATCTGTCTGGTTTTCCTTTCTCTCGCGCATACGGCAGCGGCAGGCAGGCTCCTCCTCTCTCACTCTAACCCACAGCGCTAGCCGTATTTCGGACAGACGCTTCTCTCTCTAATTAAATTGTAATTGTAATGTACATATTCCAGAAATGTAACTAAGAATAAAATATATTTTATAATCAATAAAGGATTTTATTAATAAATAACCTTTCCTTACATTATCATATTAATAAACATAAAATTTAAGTAAGCTTTTTTCAAGTTAAACAATTTCATTATTAAATAGTTCAGCTTAGATTAGTTTGAGTTATCACTTCTGTCGGGCGTCTCGAGAATCGTTTAATTTTATTTTTTCTTTACTTGTAGTTTTGTTCTCTGTTTCTGTTTTTACCCCACATTCTAAACATAGTCGAATTTGTGTGCAGACAGAATGATGGTTCACCAAAAATTGTGGCCTCTGTTTTGTTGCTAAATTTCAGTATATCCCATATGTATACATGTATTACTTTAAGGTGGGTTATAACCAAAATAATAAATGAATCTCATAATATTGATTGATTATGATTTATTTTTTTACTGAAATCTTAAAATGGTCCATTGGAATATATGAAAATCTGTTTAAACAATGATGAAAACGAAATTGAGAAACGAATGAATAAAGAAACGAGTTAAACGATTAATTAAATTTTAATAAACTCTCAGTTTACTACAAAGCTGAAAACTCTAAACATAACTTAACTAAATGGAACCTCTCTGCGATCTGAGTTCATGCATTATTGTTAGATGAACTTACTCGTAGTTGGGAGCGTTGGCTAAAACTCATTTGAAATTCGTAATGCTTAGACAAAACCGAGATTTTAATGGGAACAAAGCTGCAGATAGTTAAGGCGTTGATAAATTAAAGTTATGAATATATATATAACGTATGCGGTACTGCAGCCCATGAACATCGACGTCCAGGTTCAAATAACACCGATATCATATATGAACTCGTACGTCGACGCATTGCTTCTCCTGAGGACTAAGTTAGAACGCCTCCTGTCCAGTATAGGCTGCTTAACTATAACCCTTCAATCAGAAACATAAAACCCCATGTGAGGTTGTTGGTTAGTAACATAGCGTTGCTACTCCTGAGCACTAAGTTAAGCCAATAATATTGAATATTTCAAAATCACTATAATTATTTGCATCTGTTTGTTACAAATAACTTGGCAACAAATAAATTAATCTATTAATGCTGAATACAGAGCGAGTTTATTTAATTAAATTATATTTAAAGCGTCTCGGAATCTCGTAACTTGGTTGTATTTTCACAATAATGGGTTCCATTTGCCGAAACTAAATAAGTTATAAGCTAGGTATAAGCGCTTGAATAAGTAAAGTATAAGCTCCGTTCACACAACGAGTTTACTTTACTGTGATCTGCAGACTAAACCTACTGCTGCAGGAAAATATCTTCAGGATCTTCATCAGGACAAAAGACAAACACAAACGAATAATTATTTTTAATATTGAATATGCCGGACACACCGGTAATAAATATATTAACAAAAACTATTTTCAATTTAAAAAAAAAAAAAATTTACTTACTAAAAAGTAAGAAATGTTATTATTTTTTAAGTTCGTTTATCGAAGGTTGGAGTAAAGTCTTATTTTTTGAGTCTGTACCAATCTATTTAATTATACCCTGATTACATCGGCACAGCCTCAGACTCAATAAATTTAGAAATTGATTTATATCAATAACAAATCTCCGATTGTATTTTTATTTCGTTTCTCTCTTTAACTTAAGTTGGTAAAAATCTACTCTAGATTTCCATAGTTCATTACCAAATCTTAGCTAAATTTAAATATATTTCAAATGATACAATTTCAAGTATTTTTTTTTTAATAGTTTAATAAATCGAAAGTTTCGAACAAATCTAAAAAAAATACTGCTACCTGGGGTCATTCTTTGTAATACATCTCGGAAGTCCTTTATCAGAATCTCAAAAAACGACAATTTGTTTATACCTACAAGTGAGCCTTTCGTGCCTTCCATAAAGGAAAGCAAATAATACTCGAAACCACAACTCCGCTTTCCTGTTGGTTGGCAGAATGCATGTTTTATAACGTTTTAAGTTTAACAAACATTCCTCCTTTTCACGTTATTTTACGAGGCTCTCTCCTCTGTTGAGAGCCATTATACTACCAAGTTGCACTGTTACTGCACTTTGTTTAAATCTTCAATATCTGCCAGGGGCGTCGTTGAAACTAAATGAGGGATACTGTACACTTACACCTGGAAGCATAATTTCCTTTGCCTGAGTTTTAAATGCTAATGAAATCGCAACGAGAATGCACTCTACTAGACCGACCTCCCCGTATTTATGCACACATTTCCGTCGTATTCAGATTATTTAAAGTCAGTCACAGATGTGTTGTTAGTTATCCCTGAATTTTAAGTTGGATCGCCTCCTAATATAATATTTTATACATAACTTAATTTCATTGCATTAACAAACCAGCTTATTTAAACAATTTTCTCTGAATATTATTAACTGAGTCGCTTACCTGTTTACAAAAAGAAATAAAACAAATGTCAAAAAGAAAAAAATTGTCGTTCATTAATACATTTTGAAATAGAAATAACAAAATTGTGTAGTTATGTGTAATATAAAGTCCCCAGCGACGCGACGATGGCAATCCGTTCATGTAAAAGTACAACTGCTAGTTCCTTTAAGCGGATACTTTTTAACCATATAAGAACATATTCTCATGTATGCCTACATAAACTTAATAACCCTGACTATATTCTTTGAATGTGTTTCTACTTACATATTTAACTCACTTGAGGTCTAAACTCACTTGGAAACCAAGTGTATCACTAATTAGCGCCGTGTATTTACAAAGCGACGCGACGACGTTAACGTGTTCAAGAGAGATTAAAACCGCTGGTTCTTTTAAGCGATGACTGTAGCCATGACGTTGAATAAATTCGCATATCATCATCATCATCATCATCATCAACTCATTATTGTCCCACTGCTGGGCATGAGATGAGAGAGTTTAGGCCATAGTCCACCACGCTGGGCGAGTGCGGATTGGCGGACTTCACATGCCTTTGAGAACTCTCAGGCATGCAGGTTTCCTCACGATGTTTTCCTTCAC
>DWKW01003364.1:0-10086 GCA_018250115.1 Doberes anticus
CTGCCCCGCTGGGAATCGAACCCAGGACCCTCCGAACGGCAGTCCCCACGTTGACCACGGCGCCATACGGGTCGTCAATGAAAGTAATTACATTGTTTACTTTAAAGTTGTAGCCACACGACTATGCGGGCCACCTGGTTTTAAGTGGTTATCACGGACACATTACTGTCCCACTGCTGGACACAGGTCTCCTCACACAGATTAGGTCGTTAAGGCCTTCTTCCAATTTATTATTTTTATTATTGAGAATTTTATGGAGAACTATCAGGCGTGCAGGTTTCCTGACGATATTTACCTTCACCGTTCAACCGAGTGATAACTAATTTATAATACACACATAATTGAGAAATGCTTTCAAATAACAATTTCGAAATTTAGAGGTACGTAGCGGGAACCCCGACCCGGCGTAGCGAGAGGCTGAGATTCATAACTACTATCACTCATTTTTAAGTGGTCACTGCAGCGGAGGTCACTACCGAACTTCTGTTTGAGGTTGTACGTGGATGCGTTCCTACTCCCGTGGAATACGTCTGTTCACTTTGCCTTAGTACACCTGACACTCGTTTGCTATTCTGTTCGTATAAAAAATAATTGTATTTTTTTATTATTATTATAATAACAGAATAGCAAACGAGCATGCAGGTCACATGATGTTAAGTGGTCTCTGCAACCCATGGACATCCACACCTGAGGTTGTGTGTGGATTGCTACTCCTGAGGACTACGTTGGAACGCCTCCCATCCAGTGTCGTCTGCCTAACTACACCTGTCAAGCCGAAACACAGCAGTTCTCACACTGCTTTACGGGAGCAGGCGAGCCTTCGACATAAAACTCTACCACCATCAAACTATAATCAGAAATGCAGTAAAGCTTGCTTTATAGTAAATTACTCTCGTATTACGAGATCTGTAAGCCCCCATCGGACTGGATTCCGAAGGATTACGCGTATAGGAATCGATTTAGAACGCGATTGAAGGAATCCATTGTTAACGGTTCCTGAAATATGTACGGTTCAATTGTTATACGATCCGTTTCCATTTGAGTCTGAATTTCCTGTTTATTGAAACTTTTGGTATTTGAAATATATATAGGTTATATATCAAACACAGGTAGGTACTGTGTATATTCTGATATACTATTAATATTGAGAATGAAAAATTAGTGACGAATTTTAGTAAAATTAGTCGTAACTTTAATATGTAATTGATCTGTTTTTTAGTTACACATATACAGCGACGTCGCGGGCTTATGTCTAGTCTTATAATAAATGCAAAATTTCTTGAGGATGGATGGATATTCAACTATTGTTTGTTGCTTAAGTGAGTTATAGCCTTGTCGTTAAGCATACCGAGTAAGCTCCGGTGGGTCGAGGTTCAAATCCCGAAACGCACCTCTATTTCTCGAACTATTATTTAAACTAAGTTTTTGAAAATATGTGCGTAATGTTATGTGCGTAATATGTTAATTAACACCTTTAACGGCGAAGAAAAACATCGTTAGTAAGCCTGCATGTCTGAGAATCCTCCATAATGATCTCAAAGGCATGTGAAGTCCTCCCATCCGCACTTGGCAAGCGTGGTGGACTATGGCCTAAACTAGGGATTAAAATATAGCTTAACTTTATTAAGTGCTGTCACACATTTGCGGGGGGGGTGAGACAATTAAAATGAATCTGTTTTTAATTATATATGTGCAGCGGCAAAGTCACTGGCGGATCTCTAGATTCAATAATCTTGAATTCTTAGCCACTACAGGTTGATCGTCGTATGTGACACTTATTATGACGTTCGTCTACGAGTACATGACGGGCCATATCCAAAAGGCCTTTTTCCGGTTGTAGGGGTTAAAAAAACCAACTAAATCTCTCTGTGGTCACCCAGCGCATGTAGGGAGGCTTTGTCGGTAGTAGCTCTTGTGCGGTGTGTGCCCTCCTGGCGAGGCTTGAAGCTCATCATTGACCGCGTTAACTGGTATCACCACGACGGAAAAACCTAAGTTTGACTGAATTGTCTGCAGCTTACAAATTAATAGATAGAAGAACAATGCAATAAATTGTCTGTTACATTTTAGAATTTCATAAAGCATTCCGACTAAGCCCCTTGTTGCCAAATTCGTGCCAAATTCTAATGTGCAATGCAATTAGTGGCAATGCCATACATTGTAGAATGGAATTTGACAAGCACAGTTATAAACCGACTTCTGCATCAGTCTTTATTTTAACTCAGATAATGATATGTGAAATCCTTATCTTTATATCCTTATCATTAATAAGTTATTCTTATTATTATGCTTGGTATATTGTTGATGTATATGTATTTTATATGTGTATTTCTTGTTATATATATTTTACTTATTTATATATGTGTATATCCTGCACGCTAAATTTGTTTTCGGCATCGCTTCTCCAGTCCCAGGTCTGCTGGAAGAGATTTCATCGTGAAATAAGCATAACCTCTGTACAATATTCTACAAGTGTGTTTTTATATCTAAGTTTAGTGTACATAAAATGTTAAATAAAATAAAACAAAAATATGATTATAAAGAACATAACGCAAAGTTCCTTATAGATACACGTTTGTCTGTTTGTCCCATTTCATCGTCAACCAATTATTGTCCTACTTCTAGACACTAGTCTCCCAGAGTGATAAGTGATAAGTGGTGATAAGTGGCCATAGTCCATTGGGTACCTATTTACTTCTTATAATTTAGAATAAATTCCTTTCACCTGTTCCAAATGAGCAACCGTTTTAGAGAACAAAAAATCTGCCGTGTGAACTAACGACCTAATAGCGAACTGAAAGACAGAGGCGAAGGAACGCAGGAGAGTGAAAAATGATCTTATTAGTAAAAAAACCGTTAGAACCACTACAAAATAGATGAGAACAAAAAATTTCAAGGTAAACAAGTGTTTGGTATCGACCATAATTTTGCCGGGTTTGTGTCACGGAACAAGATAAATGAAAGCTCTCTTGTATGTACGAACTAGATGCGATAATTTAGTACTCTTGTCAATCGTCGTTCAAGGTTGGAGCTCTCAGGAATGTTATCTAGTTTTTGGTTAGGATATAAACGACGAGAAAAATAAAAATTCAATTTTCAAAATTCGAATTTGTCGGTGCCATTGAGATCTCGATGATGCGTACTTATATATAACTACATATTTGTGAAACGCGCTCATATCAACGTCAGTTACGAATTAATTTTTGTTTGTTAAATATAATCATTAAACATTCGTTTGCCACGCATGTGAAAATTAAATGAACAGTGGAGTTGAGAGCACAGTGTGCGTGCGTTGAGTCGTTTTTAAAGGACACCTCGGGGTGAACTACCATAACGAGAGTTTTTTTTATAATTCATAAACAATATCAATTTAATGAAAAAAGGGGTGTGACCTTAGGGGACCGAGGCAAAAAATGATTCTCAATTATATAGCCTCTCAATATCTACTGTGTACGAAATTCCACCAACGCATACGACAAGCGACCGACTACAAAAAATGTTGAGACTTCTGAAGCTACATATTTCGGAATAAATCATCATAGCACAGTTTTAAAATTTCATACCTGCAAGTCTGACAGAACTGGGTCAGACTCGAGGAGCTTCAAGCTTCAAACTTGAATCCAACCAACTCTTGATTGAGGATTTGCTTATCGTCAAATTCCAATTTCATTTGTGCGACATTGTCAAGGTATAAGTCGACTTATTCCGCAGTGAGGCGGATAACTACAAGAGATTGGCGATTTTTTTAGTAAATAGATTTGTCTTCGCTATTATTATGGCTTGTCATTATGTCAGAAATGGGTGAAGCGGTGATGCTGCCATAGGTGAATTTTCGACATGAGACTCGACCACCAACAGAATTATGTTTTTATTATTATATTAGATCTGGTCTGCTTGTTTCTATGTGTGTCCATGGCGTCCATGTCACACTGAATACTAGTGTGTGCCGAGTCAGAAGCGTTAGTTTAGTAATTAATCTCAAACGACTTAGGTGCCCACACAAGCCACCAAAATAAAGGGTCCTATATCGCCTTAAATTATTATAATTGTAAATAACGCTTCACATTCATTCACAAGGATTTTTTGAGTCATGCAATGGACACACAAAGAAACAAGAACACAAACAAAGAAAGAAATATAAAGAAAAAATAATTGCCCCAGTAATAAGCTTCCTTCATTCTGTTTTACGGAGTCAATTATTTTTTACTTAAAGAAACAGGCAGCCTTTCTTGAGGAAAAGCGGTCCCGGTTGCTATGGAGACAAGGAAAACCAGAGGAGTCGCCCGGGCGTTGCAGCTATATGCCTTTTTGCTTCTTTTTTTTACCTTATTGAATTATACATCATCATCATCAACCAATTATTGTCCCACTTTAGGGCAAAGATTTCCTCTCTTAGATGAGAGTTGTTAGGTCATAGTCCACCACGCTGTAAAATTGCGGATTGAAGGTCTTCACATGCCTTTGAGACGTTATGGACTCTCAGGCATCCAGATTTCATCACAATGTTTTCCTTCACGGTTAAAGCGAGTGATAATAAATTTGTAATAAGCACATAATTCAGGATTTGTGCGTGCCAGGATTTGAACCCCGAAGTTGAGAATCTTAACTACTAGGCTATCAATTGTTACTTACAAATTCTATAAAAATCTTAAAAATAAGAATTGTATTGCGTCATGATGAAACAAGTCCCTTATCCGATGGATTCCCAGCTCTCCGCGGAGAAACTTCGTGTCACTAAAGGTTGCATTCAAAAGTTTTATTAAGTTTGCTCCGTCAAAGACGTGGTGGAAACAGGTGGGAGTTGACGGTAATATTTCGCTATTCAGAACTAGTTTGAATAAGCAACTCCGGCCTCGGCCACCGATTGGAGTGACGTGCCTTTATTTCCAAGAACATAAAGATGTATGACTTCTGCGAATTGCAAATAGATTTTAAAAGGAATAATAGAATCGCTTAAATAAAAAAAAATAAAACAAAAAATGATTGTACGAATTGTGTTTGTGTGAAACGATGACCTGTCAGTGGTTTGGTCTTTAGAGGCCTCCTGGGCCTGGATTCCTGGGCTCGAATCACAGCGGCACAAAAATCCAATCATATCATATCATAAATATCGGAGTTCGTCAGCGGTGGCAGCACCGATGTACCTATTTACGCCGTAAAGCTGCTGTATGAGCACTGCGGTTTTTCGGTTTGAAGGGTGTGGTTAGACAGAATACCCTGGATTTAGACTGAAGACTGGATTTAGTAAGTTAATTTAGTAACTTAGTACTCAGGAGTAGCAACGCACGTACTTCAGATGTGTGTTTGGTTCTATTTCAAGTTGGACATCCACGTCCATGAGCTGCAGTGACCATTTAACATCAGGTGGCCTTAATGCTCGTTGTTAATTCGTTAATATAGAAAATAAATAAAAAATGCATGCCTCAGAGTTTTCAATTATGTTCTCAAAGACATGTCTGCCGGTGGTGCGGCCTAACCCATCTCATTTCTGAAAGGAGACCCGTTCCCAGCAGTGGGACAGTAATACGTTGGTGATATCATCAATGCAATGCAAGTATGCAATTAAATGGGAAAAAAAATTGAGAAATCTGTAAAATAATTTCAAATAACTACCAAGTTGTAGTTATAAAGTCGTGTCTGTTTGTATTCGACTCGAACTGCTATGTATAAGATTTATATTTTCCTAAAGGACTCCAATTAATTAAGTGTCTTTTATATGATTTAAATGTTTTGGTATAATAAGGTCGAGAGTTTCGCGTTTTATCGATTTTCAGTAGAAACGGTCCGTCTTATCATCAGCATCATTAATCTATTATTGTCCCACTGCTCGGCACGGGTCTTTTCTCAGAGAATGTCATCTAGGAGATGTCTCTCTGTTTAAGCCATAGTCCACCACGCTGGCTAAGTGCGGATTGGCGGACCGACCGCACGGTCCGTCTATTCCCTGCGATTTCGATTTATTAATGTTTCTATGAAAGCTATCAGAATATTAAATTTCAAAAATGCTGTCCTGTCAAGCTTTGCATTAAAGCTTCCGCAATATTTCCTTCAAGTCAATTGACGTTATTGCAGATATTATTGCCCAGAAAGCAGAATTGAAATACGCTTTCAAAGTTTATGAATGCCGTTTTTTGTGTTCGGTGGTATGAATGCGGCTGACGACGGAAAATTGGATGCCAATAAAATAAAATGCAACAATAATTTGCTACTGCATTGAGTAGTTGTTTTTTTTGTAAAAAATCTGCACCACAATTTCTTTGGTCGAATATTTTCAGTTTCCTTTCAATATTTCCATTCATACCCCGAAATAACTTTTTAACTTTGGTAAAAGAAAAATGTTTTATCTAGAAGAGAAACTTTTTTTTTAATAAATAGAATACAATAAATATAACTAAGCGCACTACGTTGGTCTACTACTACGTTGGGTCCAGATTTGAATCCCAATATTGTATATTTACCTACCCCTTATTAATTAAAGTTTTTGCATATTTCTATTAAAGATCTATCTATGGATGTATTCAACCCCAGGACTATCTACCAGGACTGCCTAATAGTCCTGGGGTTGAATACATAGAATACACAAGTTGAATACATATAATACACAGGTGTGTATCCCCAGCTCTTTTTACGCTCCATCTTTTTGAAGTACTTCATCTTATAGCCCGTTGTGAATACCTCCTGAGCTTGTTTCACATTTTGCACGTTTGAGAAAACCGGGCGTTCCCTGTCACTTGTCCACTAAATTACCACGAAACAATGATAACCTAGTGGTATGGAATCGGGCTAGGTTCTAATCCTTTCTAGTTGATCTAAGTTTTGTGTGTTATCATCATCATAATTATCCCATGACTGTCCCTCTGCTGGGCATGGGATACCGAGAAGGATGTAGGTCATAGTCTAAAAGACCAATGGCAAAAGATCTCTTGGCTCAATAAAATGAGACGGTAAAACGAGCTAATTACGTTTTCATTATAGGTGTGAATATTCCCTTGAGGTGCTATAGAGTCTAATGACAGGGAACGCGTTATTTTTTCAAATGACCGCCGTTTTGGATTTCCAGATAGGTTAACAAATATACAAGTGAAATTAAAATAATGCATCTACTTAAAAAGGATAGATAAAAACATATGTTCAGTCTTTTAAAATAAGTAAGTCGTATAAGAACAGGCTTGTAATTAGTTAACGATTTAAAAAATTTCGATACACAATTTTTTTGTTTCGTCTATAAATAATCAAATTCGATTGATCCTTCTGTAATCTCAATTTTGGCTAAGAGATTAAAAATAATCGCCGAAATAATAACGAAATTGCCGGTACAAACTTGTTGTAAATAATATTGACACACATTTAGGCGACACGAGACTCATACAGTTCATTCGTTTGTTCGTTTGCAACATATTGCCGACTGAAACCTTTTGTGCAATAAATCGCGCGTACACAATATTGCACAATAGCTGAAAACAATTTATGGGGAATTTGAAATACGAACCAGTTTCAATAGCTTTTTCGAGGTAAGCCCCTCTATAGTGTACTGTCGAAAAAATATAATTCTATGTAAAGTAATTTTTCACCGCCTATAATAATAACATAATGACGTGGAATTGTAAAATTTTTTTTGGATCTGTTATATTATTACGTGAAGCAAAAACTTTGTACCCCTTTTTACGAAAATTACGTGGACTGAGGAGTATGAAATTTGGCACAGTTAAAGTCTATGTGGAGACAGAGTGCAGAAAGCCAATATTTTTATATAATAAAGCATTTGAAATACATAAAATAAATAAAAATCACTATATACTCTACCACAGTCGCACAGAGTAGAGATTGTCGCCACTGAAATTTGAAATGTCAGATTGACTGAATGACAACTTGATTGTGAATTTTGTACGATTTCCAATGTTCCTTTTTCAATCATCTTTGGAGTGTATGTGAAGGCCAAAAAGAGTTTATTTTATATACGTTTTATGACTTACAGTTAAATTTAGACCAATTGGCGATAACTAGTAGGTATATTTAAATGCACCACGATTAGGAAGTGTAAATGAAAACCCATCAAGCGAATCATCTGCTAGGCACGGATAAGAGAGGAGAGGTGAAGCACGCTGGTTGAGGGGTAATGCCGATTTTCAAAAAATTCTTCACACACATACAAAATATACTTAGCATGTTACAATTTCGTAAAAGAACAGGAACGTCTTGATTGGAACTTGGTTTGCATTTTATATGACATATTGTCATAAAGCCCTCCTTTAAGGCTGGCAATGCACTGGCGATAACCCTAGTGTTGCTCGTGTCCAGAAGGCGTAGGCGACGGTGACCACTTACCAAACATATCCTGGTCCATATACATATAAGGTCCTGTAGGTCGAATTGAAGCAGGTCATCGGAGAGTTTTGAATCCTTTTATAATAAAAATCAGTGAGCTACCTCACAAAGTTATTGCACCCCATCGCAGGACGAATGCAATGGATCGCGTTGCGCAGAATATTGTTCAATAGATCTAGGAGGAGCAAATGGACGATACGTCTGAAATATGAGTTGTTTCAATTGCTCTTTTTAGTTTCCCAGTATATTTTGATTGTATGTACTGTCGGAGGTTCTACGATTGTTATTCTTTGAATTGTATTGACAAAGTGATGACGTACTATGTGATGTACATATAACTATGATGTGCCTGTTTTCGGTGCATATCTCACTTATCTGTCTGTTGTGTAAAATTCATCGATATATCGTTCCTATGATTCTTCGGAGCAGGTCTTGAAACTTTACGAGGATTAATATAAATAAATTAAAAAATTTAATCAGTTTAAAAAAAACCTATTGAAATTAAGTCAGCAGTTTAAGCGTTCAAATTTCTCAAATTGTGTGGGTATAATGAAAAAAAAATTTATAACTTTCAGTAACGGTGAAGGAAAATATCTTGAGGAAACCTGCTTGCCTGTAAGTTCTTCGCATTGTTCTCAAAGGCATTGGAAGTCTGCCAATTCGAATTTGCTAAGCGCTGTGGTCTGTGGCCTGAACCATCTCATCTTCGCTCTGAGCAATAAACTAAGAACGATGCTGAGAATCTGTATTCATACTTCTTCGTTCATTCGCTTATCTCAGTAAATATCTGTAAGATTCAGAACACGTACATTCAACACATTGTGGGTCTGATATATTTTTCTTGAAACGTAAGAATAGATCCAATAGTTAAATAAAATAAAACCTTTACTAATTGTTAACAGAGTTTTTAAGAAAACTAAATGAGTTTATTTAACCATAAATAAATATGGAACATAGGAACATAAGCATTATGGAACATACTTAAATAGGACCGATAAAAAACCTACATTGACATATATTTACCAACGAGCATACAAATGTTACATTATTCAGAAAAATGACTTCAACATGAATATTAAATAATAATGTACAGAGCGGCACATAAACAACCGTTAGAACTCTACTACACATAAATCCACGCATTAATATATAACAAAAACAACAACAATTAGTGGTTAGCCAACTGGGCATATTAGCTGTCAGAGATAGTGATGTGCTTCGCTGTATTAGTGGTAACGTTATTCGGTAAAGTTACGCACTCATAAGTCGGTTCATCTATTCTATATGGATGAATTGAATACCATATCATTGATATGAATTCGTTGCATACTGTGATATGACATGTAGCTTATATTAACTTATCAAAATATTTTAATCTTCTAACGGCACAAGAAGAGCAGATTTTTGAATATATCTGCCGTAAAGATACATTTCTTTCACTGTTGTGTATTTGAAAGGCCACACGAGGCGGAGTACACTGGATGAAGGAACGCATGTGCGCATGGCGTCCTATTTGAAGTTGGATGTGGATGTCCGTGGGCTGCAGTGACCACTTAAGATAAGATACAATATCGAATATTCACAGATTCGAATATTTTCGATCGTTCTCATAACTATAAGGCGCCATAACGCAGTTATTTAATTATTTCTCGCGCGGATTTAACGTTTACATAGTTATGAGGCTATTTGAGGTTTTTACGGTAAGCAATTAGTTGAGAGCGTTCCAATCGGTGATTAAGGTTTACGGGGTGTTGTGAGTTT
>DWKW01003365.1:0-10085 GCA_018250115.1 Doberes anticus
GTTACCGTACGAAATTCCATGCACAGAGTGCCGCAACGCCATCTTTCAAAAAACAGCGAGAACTTATTCAAGGTCCTAATAATATTATTATTTTGATAGTAAGTTGTAGTAGTTTGATGGTGGTAGAGTTTTACGTCTTTTTCTGCCGTAAAGCAGCAGTGTGAGAACTGTGTTTTGGTTTGAAGGGTGTGGTTAGGCAGAAGATACTGGACGGGAGGCATTCCAACGTAGTCCTCAGGAGTAGCAACGCATCCACATAACCTCAGGTGTGGATGTCCATGGGCCGCAGAGACCACTTAACATCAGGTGGTCTGCATGCTCGTTTGCTACTGTTAATACAAAAAAACAAATATATATGAAGTGAAATGTGATATTATAAGTTGAACTTTATTTCAGGGTATTGCTTACTTCGGATTCATGCATATGATCGGCAGTAGTCTCTGCTTTTGGGTGTCAACCATTGTACGAGAAACTATACTAGCGTTAACTCTCTACGCTAATTCTATGTATGGAAACAACGAAACTAAAGTCGAAGAAGTCATGCCTTCTAGTAATGGTTCAGGTATAAATAACGTTGATTTTCTAGTTAATAATAATGATTGTATACTGCGGTCTTCCGTATTAGAAATGATGTGTGCTTGTTTCTGTGTGTGTCCATGGCGCCCACGACACAGGTTAAAAGCCTACTGTGGGGCTGTGAGTGTGAAGCGTTATTTATTTATGTCTTTTGAAAATTCCATGTTCTACGACAGTTACGATTAATAATGTAAGATGTCTATCATAAGATACGGTGTTTGCCTAAGGACTGATATGTAAGATGGGATGTTTGAAATGGGATTTGTGCCCAATAGTGGGATAGACGATCACTTTTTGAATGAGGCAATTGATCTGTCATGCATTACATTATAATTGAAATGATTACCAATTTAATAAGATGTACATACGTATGTAATGCAATGAGATTTCCAGATTAATATTTTATAATTTTCAGATCGTGTTCAATTGCACAGTGAGCGATTTTTTGATGTCAGTGATCTTTACAACGAAAATTGCCAAGGATCGGTCACAATAAATACTATCTTGGAAAATTTCTCGCCTTATCTATATCCATTCAGCGTGGAATTTAATATACTTATAGGTATGTTACAAAGGTTGTAAAATTTAGATTACCTTAATAATAGTGAGTAGATCGCTAAACATTGCAACTGTCAAGTCGAGAATTAAAGGCTTATTAAACGGTACTATATGAAGTTAAAGAGAACATTAATGAAAAAGTTTTTCGGTAGTTTTTGTCTGTCTGTTTCACACATCGTATGCCAGTAAATTCAGCTTCTCGTACCGTTTATACAAAACACAGCTGCTCTACTAATGCTGCCATCTTTAATCTCAAGCTAACTAAATAACTGCTGCTATTACCAAACATGAAACGATTCATGGATTTTATTACCGACGGCCGTTTTACTCGTATTATTTTGTTTTTCTTTAATTATTCAAATACTCTGCAAAGTATGGGCACGTAGTCAAAACTTTCTAGAGAAGTTACAAAATACATACCATTTTTTGTTTAAATTTTAAACTATCATGTAATTAATATTTTATTAATCCAACTAGATTTTTTTTACTTTTGTTTGCAGTCGCCTTCTACTATATAATTTGGAGCCATATAGGCCAATGTGATAATGAAGACACTTCTACTCCTGACGGATCGTCTAGTGTAGAGGATAACACCACTATATGCAAGTGAGTATAATATGGTCGTGGCGTACGACGAAATTTGTACATTAACCACTCACTACAGGTCTGTCCCACTACAAATCTAGGTCACCGCTCATTGCGAGGGTGAGGGCAATACTTTTGTGCGTGAACGACCAAGCGTCACCTATGCATTGCCAGCCTTGAGAAGATTTTTTTCAAGTTTTGTACGTATTATAAATTAATTATCTCTTGTTCTAATGGCGCAGGAAAACATCGCGTTGAAACCTGCACGTCAGAAAGTTCTCAATAGGGATCTCAAAGGCATGTAAAGTGATCCAATCCGCACATAGATAGTATGAAAAACTATGATCAAAACCTCTCCTAGATCTTACAGGAGCCCAGTGCCCAGCAGTGGGATTATTACTGGTTGATAATTGTATATATGTACTCAGGATACCAACGGCCAGTGAAGACAACGACTTTACAAGCAACATAGTCATCTACGCGGACTGCCACGCCTCCAACAAAGGCCTGTTCCTGGGTCTCATCTTCATGGTCGCCGTAGCAGGACAACTTATTATTGGATTCGTCTTTAGCAGTGTTGGAGAGTAAGTTGTTGGTAGATTTCGATATGAAAGTACCTATTGAATACAATTGCACTTCTGAACTTTAATTTTTAATTTTAACTATTGCATCACGGGCTGATTATGCAAAAACATATCTTTTGTAAATTTAGATACGAATTTATACTCGTACGTATATATATCATAGGATATATATCGTTAAATAGCACGACAGCGACCACAACTTTTGACGGATCGTAATAAAATCGTTTTTCAATTGAAAATAGGTCAAATCGGACCAATGGGGGTCACCCAAGATTGACAACATTTGCCCAAACATGTAATTTAAAATGTTTTCCATCTCGTTTTAATTTTATCATTTTAAATTGTAAAATCAGTTTTTCCCACTGGCGCTGCCATCTACGCGATTTTAATTTATATTAGTTTGAAAGTTATTATTTATAATATTAATGAACATCTCCGTCAGGGCTAGGTACATTATTACAATTCCCTAAGTACAGAATTAACAAAGAAGCATTGAAACATGCAGCCACCTGATTTTAAATAGTATTTACAGCGCAAAGATATTATGTATCACCATGGGTCAGTACCCTTAAGCACAATGTTGGAACCCTCTCGTTTCATAATAACTTGCGTACTTACACCCTTTAGATAGAAAAACTGGAGTACTTGTGCTTTAAAGGCAGAACTATTCCTACACTGTGGAATTACTTATTGGCAGTAGTAGTGCTGGCGTCGAAGATCACAAGTCACATCACAAGATTAAAGTCCTTTGTTTCGTTAATAATGTTGAAGAAATAACAATAACGCTTCGTACGAATTCCACCACATTAGCATTCTCTGTATCGTGTGTGCCATGACACACACAAAAACAAGCACACAAATACCCAAACATGGTACAGAAGTTAAATTCAATATTCCAATTTTTGCCCAGATGGGAATCTAAACGGCAGACCGGCATGTTTACTACGGTGTCATACGGGTTGTCAAAGACATATGAGGAATTCCTTATTCTTATTTATTTTATAGGCGTTTATTTAACAGCAACCCTTAACTGAATAGGCGTTGCAATGGGGCAATTGTATTTCATACTGTTATTAATTTGATACTTTTATTTGTTTTTTTAATATTTATTAATTGAATCTGTACATAATGGATACTGACATTCACGTTCTCTATTTCAGAGACTTCTTCTTAGAGCTTGGGTATCTCTTGAACGACTGCACTAGGTTGGCGATGCACGCGTTGATGCTGATTGGAGCGGTCCTAGCTTACAACCAGCTAAGGAAGCTCGATGTCAACGAACACTCGGTCTCTCTTCTCGACGATGTGCTACTCTTCATCTGTATGCCCGCCTTCTTCATGGAAACAGTGTTCTCTCTAGTGGCTACCGTGAACCTCGTCAATGTTGTTAAGAGCACCGAAATCGTACTGATGGTATGTTTATTTTTACTCATTGATAATGTTTTTTTAGACACTACAAAATTTCTAAGTTTGTAAAAATCTTGCAAGCATCTAGCAAACGAGGATAGTAAGTCTTCCCTACAGCATTGACATCAACATCTAACTTCAGATATAACCAAAGTTATATAATATGTTATCGTACGTGCTACTCCTGAGGATTAATTTGGAATGCCTCCTGTCTGATGTATTCTACCTAACTATAGCCTTCAAACCGTAAGACGGAAATTGCATGTTCATGGGCTGCAGTTATCATCAACCCTCCTCCTCTCAAAGATAAAAGAATTTAGGTCATAGTCCACCACGTCAATCAAGTACGGATAGGCGGACTTCACATGCCCTTGAGAACATTATAGAGAAATCTCGGGCATACAAGCTTCCTCACGATGTTTTCCTTCACCGGTAAAGCGAGTAATAATTAACTATATCTAATTTATTACCATTATGCCAGTATTAAACTTATATATGTAAATATAAAATTAATATGTTTAACCGATGTTTACTTTTAGGTGATACAAGTTATTATCCAGACCACACTCCTCATTGACGGCGTACGGAGATGCAGCAACAGCAAGAAGTTGCGACGACAGAAGCCAGGTCGTGAGCTTCTTATGTTCCTTCTAATCGCAAATGTGGGCATGTGGCTCGTCAACACTTTCTCCTACAAGTCACCAGAAAGCTTGGATGAGCGGTATAGTTACTATGGCAAAGTCTTATGGACCATCCTCGGCCACGTCAGCTTGCCCCTCATCATGTTCTACAGGTTCCACTCAAGCGTATGCTTTGCGGACATATGGGATCATGCGTACAAACCAGGATCAGATCATTAAGTGTTATAATTAAGGAATTTTAAGTTATCAATAGATTTAAGTAGGGAATCTTATTTATTTAGGATAAATATTGAATTGTAATAAATGCCCGTAGTTTAAATACTTGAAAAGCCAAATGGGAAAGTAATAGTACATGTAGAAAGCTTTAAATTTGTGTAGATTTAAGAAAAATTGTATAGTACTATAATATTATAAATATAAAGGTACGTGATGTGAATAAACGTTTGACCATATACTGAACGGATTTTTGGAATAACTTGAATTATATATATAACAAGCAAAATATATTTCTTGGCATTTCTGTGGTCTGTACCGTGATACACTGGTGAGGTCGATTCAAATTGGATAATTAATTTTAATATAAATAATAAATTTTGTTGCCAATAAAGTTATACTTGGATACATATGTACGTAGTATCGTGATTTTTTTTCTATTAAAATACAGAAATTCAAAAGTTAGAAAAATAAAGAAGTATTGATAAAATATAAGACAAAATATCAGAAGTATTGTTATTTAAAATTCCTATTCATTCAAGCGCCGTACGATAACTGATAGACTTAGATAGATAGGAGTGTTAGTGATACATTTATTTTAACAGTATTCAACGAATTGTGAGCTGAAATAACCGAGGCATAGCTCTGGCTATCAGTTGCTGTTAAGATAGATTTATTCATGGTACGTATTCAGTCTTAGATTTTTGAAAATAATTACCGGAATAACTGTAATTATTGAAAAAAAAAAAAATTCTTCCGAAAAGTACCTTACCGCGTTTCTTGTGATTTCCTGTACAGATTAGATCCGAAACATAATAATAATAACAGTAATACAAAGCAGTAAGTACTAGGGTGCGATTATAATAAAGCAATGAACGAATTCAGTGTAAAGTTAAATATAAAAAAATAAATAAAATGTACAATTTCATAGTGACATGCTAATGGATTCATGACGCTTTAAAACCTTCTCGTTAATTATTTGCAGGAAGTAACATGAAGTATTCCATTATTTGTATGAAATTACCCGCATATATTTCTTTATCAAATGGAACAGACGTTAAGCCACTTGTGATTCACACTGAGAGGCCATTGATATATTTTAAACTGCCAGAGGTAATATTATTTAAATATAAGAGTATTTTCAAAGAATACATTTTTTCTATATTAACAGAATAGGTAACTGGCATGCAGACAACCTGATGTTTTCTGGTCACGGCAGGCCATGGCAACCACGTCAAACCTAAACTAGGACAGAAGTCCTGTCTGAGGTAGTGTGTGGACGCGTTGCTACTCCTGAGGTCTAAGTTGAAATGGCTCCTATCCAGAGTATTCTACATAGCTACATCCTTCAAAATGGAACATAGCAGTGGTCAAACTGTTGCTTTACGGTAGAAATAGAAGTAGCGGTAGTGTCGCCTCTAGCGAACCTTTGATATAAGACTCTACCACCACCGAAATCATTTATTTGACAAGTAGGAATTAGTACTCAACCCTTTTATTTCACGTTTACAATTTAAAGGGAAAAAACTATTTCACCAATTGTCATCTCTAACAAAGTTAATCCATCAACTGCTTCATATTTTTATTTTCCGAGGAAGAATCTGCATACAAATTATCATCGCCTAATCAGAGCAGGGACGAGTGTTCGCTCTGTGACTGTAAATTCATTAGTCGCATACGAAGCCTATTACAGGCATTACAGCTTAACTTTAAAAGGAACTTGATACTTCAATTCGCTTACTGAAAGGCAGTAAAATTTTCTTTTTATATTTTAGTGGCTTCATTTGTCCATCACGCTTTGGAAGTCTGCTGGACGTAAATCTCACATAATTGGCGCTTAATGATCAGACATGTGCTCTCTCTTCCTCGAGTCATAAGTCTGTCTGGTTATCTTTGGATGAAATCAATGTTAATAATGAAGTCAAAATTTACAAAAATGAAACAACTTTTAATTATTGGTGTCAGCCAACTTTCAAAATAAAAAATTACATGTGTTTTATAATGAATTATTGAATGAATCATATAAATAATAAGAAAAATTTATAGAATCAAAACCCTTCATGCTTGGTTTTAAAAAATTCATTGCTATATTTCGAACAGCGTACAATATTTACGGTAAAATTTCAACAGATAACTGAAATAGGAGGGAGCCTTTTATCAGTCATTCACGTGTTCAAATTTCGTCAATTCAACGTGGCAGTTATTCAGAGAAGATCGGAAACAATTAGGCAACAGTGGCATTGGCCAGCCGAGCGCATATCCGTGCATACTGCCCTACTGCTTTGCTCGTGGATCGAATTTGGCTCTACTATTCCGGAAGTTATATTTCACATTTATGGATACATGTTTTTTATAGTAAAGGACTAATCAATAAGTACGCAGGCCACCTGACGTTGTCACTGCAGCCCGTGGACATCCACATCCAGCCTCAAATAGGACCATGGCCAAATCTAAGATTGTAGGTGGTGACGTTGGTAGCCCTGAGGACTAACTTAGAACGCCTACTGTCTAATGTAGCGGTTCTCAAAATGGGGTACGCGTACCACTGGGGGTACGCCATTGACTCACAAAGGGTACGCTATAAAATAAACGTAATAGCGGCAACTTAGCTAGCTGGTACGTACGACAAGCGTGATGTACTTGTCTATAAATCTTTTGTATTTCTTTTTTAATAAAATACAAAACTGTATGTTTATAGGGGTACGCCGTGGTCTTGAAAATCTAATAGGGGTACGTGGAACAATAAGTGTAAGAAACCATGCTCTAGTGTATTCTGCCAATCCACACTTCAAACCATAACAGCAATGCTCATACTAGACGCAGCGATGTTCATCAACGACTCAATAACATTACACTGCCACGCACATGTCTCCAGACATGGGAAAGTATCAACGCTAACAATATGTAGGTTGGCGGATTTTAACACCTTCGGGACAAAAACTGTGAAGTATGCAGGTTTCCTTACAAACTTTTAGACGGCATAGAAATGAAAATTATCACGTAGGAAACGGCCACACAGGCAATATTGCAGTAATATTGTCTGTATGAGAAGGTCACTGTTATAGTTTGTGCATCGACCACTAAGTGCGTCTTGCGCCCGCTCCTAAGCCAATATTCTGTAATTGTATTAGGGCAGCACTTGCTTACTAATTAACAGAGTCTCGGCCACTACGCTAAGATGTATTAGTACGTGCCTGTAACACATTACTGTCCTATGCAATATGTTATGCAATAATAATATTATTATTACCATTACCATGTTTTTTTTTCAGTTTTCTTATGTTATAGTGAATGTGTTATTCTAGACAGTTTACTTCTTAAATGATTTCAAATGTACTTGTTCATCATCAACCCATTATTGTCCCACTGCTGGGCACAAGCCTCCTCTAAGAGAAAAAGTGTTTAGGCCATCAACCACGCTGGCCAAGTGCGGATTGGCTGACTTCACATACCTTTGAGAACATTTTGGAGAAGTCTCAGGTATACAGATTTTCTCACAATGTTTTCCTTTGGAGGCCGAGATTTTTAGCTATCGCTAGACTATACTAGACTTACTCGCTTAGCATATAAAGTACATTACTTCTTGTGATTGTCTTTTTATTTTATAAGTGACATTGGTCGTCGCTCGACTTTCACTGTATTGTTCAATTAATCTTTCACGTGTTTTATTGTTACAATTTTTTGTCTTCCATTCCTAATATGGCCAGTCCAATTCAATCCGTCCTGGACTATGGCCTAACTTTCTCATCTCTGAGAGGAGGCACGCGTCCAGTAGTGCGACAATAAGGGGTTGATAAGTGTTTGATTGTTACAATACTGATAATTAAAACGTTCTACAGATTACCAATAACGAATATAATTTTCTGTTTCACATTTATAATAAATAATAATAATAAATAACGTTTCACACTCATAGCCCCACAGTAGGATTTAACCTGTGTCATGGACACACACAGAAATAAGCATACAAACACCCAGACCAAGTACAGAAATCTAAATTCATCATTCAAACTTCTGCCCCGCTGGGAATCGAACCCAGGACCCTCCGAACGGCAGGCCGCACATTGACCACGGCGCCACATGGGTCGTCATTTATATATATATTTATCATTTCGAATATCATATTTAATATTACACCAACAATCACACGTCGTTATTAGGTGCTGGTATTACGTAGCTATGTACTAAAATGTATATTACATACTCTAGCAGAATGTTCGCTTTATTATTTTTAGACAAAATATGTAATTAATACCAGATACGGTAGGTATGTATATCATAATGTAAGAAACATATTAAGTGCCTTCCCGATGAGGCCAGTAACAAGTTTGTGCCTCGGCTGTTAAGTGCGTCCTGTGCCGCGCCGGTACGTAACCCAATATTCAGTAATAACATCAGAGGTAACTACGCTAATTAGCTGTTTTAGAGTTGCTGCTTATACATAAAACATGTTATCAGGAATATGTTTTATGAAAACTAGAAATTTGTAACTCTAGAATTGCTACAAATACAAACGAAGTACAACTTTTTTTAATATTAAGAAACTAGCAAACTAGAATGCAGGCCCCCTAATGTTTAGTGAACCTTACCGTCCATCAACATCTACATTGAACCACAAATAAGATCAGTCTTATTCGTGAAGTTGAAAGTCTGATGTTGAAACTTTAATACTCTTGAGAACTTGGAATGCATTGGCAAAACCGGTACACAACAGTACCAGCAGTGCTGTTAAACGGCAAAAATCGCAACGGTCGTGCCGCAAGCGAGTCTCCAAGACTACCGCAATCAGATCTCAAATGGTTAAAAACGCTTAATATTTACTCGGTTAGGTAGCTTTCATAAAATACTATCTATTCAGAAAGGCTGCGCTTTTTAATTTTAAGAAAAATCGGTTATTCGCTATTATTCATCGATCATTTTAATGGTACCACCATGTCTTATGTCGAAAAGTGTACCTATTTCTATATAGGTAGGTATATATGCCGTAAAGCAGCAGCGTGAGAACTGCTGTGTTTCAGTTTGAACGGTGTAGTTAGGCAGAAGACACTTGACAGGAGGCATTCCAACTTAGTCCTCTGCAATAACAACGCATCCACACACATGTTTGATGTGGATGTCCATGGGCTGCAGTCACCACTTAACATCGGGCGGCCTGCATGCTCGTTTGCAATTCCGTTTAAATAAAAGAAAATATCATGAGTCGATGAATGTAAGGATTTTTTAAATTGTATTTAAAATATCTTATACGTTACGTAACGTTTGGTAACATTCTTATGGCCACAATTTTTGACGACCATAAAATTTAACACAAATCACAAGTTAAATTATCTCGTTATCTATTAAAAATATGCAAAATTCAAATCATAAGTAAAAAATGGCGATAACGCACCTCGATTTGTCGAAAATTATTTTCAAAGTTTTCGAAATTTTGTGCGTATTATTAACTAATTATCACTTGCTTTAACGGTGAAGGAAAACATCGTGAGGAAACCTGCATGCCTGAGAGTTCTCCATAACGTTC
>DWKW01003366.1:0-10084 GCA_018250115.1 Doberes anticus
TTCCCAGCGGGGCAGAAATTTGAATGATGAATTTAGATTTCTGTACCTGGTCTGGGTGTTTGTGTGCTTGTTTCTGTATGTGTCCATGACACCCGCGACACAGGTTAAATCCTACTGTGGGGCTATGAGTGTGAAACGTAAAAAAAAAATACAATTTTTAGCTCTTTTAAAAGTTTTCATATGTCTTCTTAGGCATGTTACGTTATGCTGTCTTTCCTGCGGCCGACTGTCATTTTCTACTAATTAAAAAACTAGTGATAATTTTATGGTTAAAAAAGCCTAACGCAAGTCAATTTTTTTGAAATTATTTGTGTATTAATGTAATTTATTGTCACTAGAATTAACGGTGAATGTTGTGACACATCGTAAGGAAAAAAAGGTTACATAACAGACAAAAAAATCATTTTCTGGACAAAGTATGTCATCACTCCTAAACTTACCCCTGGCAAGTAGTGTTCTTAAGTGAAACTCCTATTCCTTTTAGTGTAAGTACCTACTTGACGAGCAAGGTGCAGGCATATGTATGTACATATTATAGTATCGATTACTTATAAAGTGCAGTGAATGTAGCCTTTATTAGTTCTACTTCGTTACCTCTAAGCTCAGTTCAGTGCTTTAAGCTCGACATCGATCCATTAGGTTTAAAATTCCTTACACGATCAAAACGACTGAGAGGGAAGAAGCGCAATGTCTTGTGTGCTCAGTGTAGTGATGCTATGTTAGGTATTATGACTTAATGTATTCTTTAACCTACTTCACAATAATAATAATAATAATAATAAAGCATTTCATATATCTTGCAGACGATTGTTTATGACTTGCAGATGCAGATTTTTTGTGTGTTTTCAGTTAAACATCGCAAAATTAATTATAAAGACGATTAATTATAAAGTGCGTATTGAAAACCTTGTCATGTGGCTTTGGATACTATGGCGATCCATCGGCACTGAAATGAAGGAAAACAAAAAGTAAATTATAGCAACTTGACCACTGTAACGTGCTACCTCCTAAAACATACAAAATATAATATTAAAAATGTTGCATTTTAGGTTAGCTTACTAACTTTTTCCTCTTGACAGCGATTATCTACTTCATTCGTTGTTCTCATTTCCAACTTGCTTGTGGAAATTTACAGAATTTGCAATCACCGTTCTTTCAGTTGACTACGCAGCAGGTTTCGATACGCAAGTTTATTTATTTTTACGTAAAATGTACGGATACGTAAATTTTTCTAGTAAAAAGTGACAGATCGTCCGCCGAAAGATGCTTTTTTAGCCACGGTGCGAGCTGCGATCGATTTTGGTTCCCCCACCACCTACTTCGCACCCAGCCTATAGAGACGGTTATTTGTATCTTAAGTTCTGAATAATAAATCGTACCTGTTTGTAGCTTATGAGTTTTTACAGAATTCATACAATCTCCGTACCAAATTTAATAAAAATGTCTTCAGTAGTTATTTATATACTCGTCCATTCTCAGAAACTTTTGCATTATTACCATTTTAGTTCGTTTTACTTTTCAGTATCCACATTTTAGTTGAGATAAAGTTTTGTGAAACTTTGCATTTATATTAGTAGGCTTAAATATGCTCCGATAAAAAAGGTGTATACTGATTTTGACAATGTGTCTTTAGATACATACGTCAGTGCGAGGCATTTTGCTGTGATTCAGCTGTTTACTGTCGGGCAACATTTTGCTGCAAATCAGAGGTGTACAGCCGAAGAGCATTATCATAAATCTATACCAATAAAATTAAAATGTCTGTTTATAATATTTAACTAACCGCGTCTTACTGCATTTTTTCCTTTTATGTCTGCCTGTCTACTCTGGAACGGCTGGGCCGATTTTGGCGGGACTTTCACTGGCAGATAACTGATATAATAATTAGGCTATTGTTATTGTAGAATTATCTATGAGAAATATGTATGTACAAAAACAAAACGATTAAACGTTCGATTCACAAAACAGAAGAATTTCATGAAAATTAGCATAGGTATTTCTGTATGCGAAATACGGAATTAATAAGTTATTGTAAAATATTGTAACAAATTGTGAACAATAACTTTTTTATTAAATTCAAAGGCGGATGAAGTCGCGGGCAATACAGCATTACTAACACTGTTGCTTCACGACAGAAAAAGGTGCAGTGGTGGTGCGGCTGCAGGCAAGTCTTCGACGTATGACTACCAGCATCAAATATTAGTATTAATTATTAACCTTGTGAGTGACAGCCTAGTGTTTCAGAATGTCGACCTTTCGTTCCGGTGAGTCAGGGTTCATATACCGGCACACGCCTCTAAATTGTTTTTTTAATCATTTCTAAATTGCGTCCTTTTAAGAAATTAATTATCAATCGCTTTAAAAAAGGAAAACATCGTTAGGAAACCTGCATTCCTAAGAGTTCTTCAAAATTTTCTCAAATGCATGTGAAGTACATGCAATCCCCACTTAGCCAGCGTGGTGGACCATGGCCTAAACACTCTCTTCTCTGAGACCCATGCTAAGCAGTATGACAATAATGGATTGATGAATGAAAACCTATACTATATTTCTTAGTGTAGCACAAATTCAAGTTATGGGCACCAGGGGGATTTACGGCGGACGCTACTAGTGTAACGACTTTGCACGTGGTTAATGACTGTTGTAGCCACGTTGCGAGATTAGTGCTTCACAACTTTCCACAACAGGGTTGCCTACTATCCGAAGTTTGCCTACTTACCCTACTAAGCCTACTAAGGCTTAAGTCAGAATGTTAATAGAATAGCGAATAGTGAGTGATAGCCTACCGGTTAAGCATCTCGACCTCCTACGTTAGGTCGAGGTTCAAATCCCGGTACGCACCTCTATTTCTCTAAAATTATTTCGAAGTTTTCGAAATTATGTGCGTATTATTAACTAATTATCACTCGCTTTAACGGTGAAGGAAAACATCGTGAAGAAACCTGCATGCCTGAGAGTTCTCCGTAACGTTCTCAAAGGCATGTGAAGTCTGCCAATCCGCACTTGGCCAGCATGGTGGGCTATGGCCTATACTCTCTCATCTCTGAGAGAAGACCCATGCCCAGCAGTGGGACAATAATGGGTTGATGATGATAGGTATCAATGTTAGTAATTATGGGGTTAACAGAAATGAGAGTATAAGGTAATTTTTCTCCGACAGGCGATAAAAGTTTAACAATCCCATTAATGTCCCGGGTCTTCTATCAGAGATGAGGGCGTTTAGGCCATCGTGCAACGCTCTGACCAATTTCATGGGATGATTTTTATTCATTTTAAACTTGACAGAGAAATTATTCAAAAGGAACCGTTGCTTTAAATTTCCTCATATCATGAGGTTATATGGCCTAGAGCCTTTATTAATATACCGGCTGTCTAATTAAAAATGTTTTAATTGATCGGATCAGTTACTGAGATCAGCGCCTTCAAACAGACAGTTAAACTTTAAAGCTCAATTTTATCAGTACAGATAGAGTTTACTACATTATTCAAATATTTTTAATTTGAACAACGCCTAAGAAGCCGTTTATGTTAAGTACATTTTCGTGAAGTTGTTTGTTACTTTTCCTCATTCGTTAATTAAGAAAGATTTTGGAGTTTATTGCAGTTTACTCTTTAAGAATCGATTTGCATATAAGGCCCACGGAATAGAAAATTATGAGGAGTGAAATTTGTAAGCATAAAGTGACGTTTTTTTAAAATAAGGAACTACTTTTTAGTGCGCAACCTGCTTTGCGCGCCATTTTCCTGACAATTGCTGACATCTGTCAGGTCATGTTACTGACTTAACAAATTTTATTCACGAGACACTATTTTCTTTATCTAAGAAGCGAATGAGCTTGCAGACCACTACTGAGGACTATGTTTCATTGCCTTCTGTCCAGTTTCTTCTATCTAAATCTATTCGGATAAAGCGAGTCAAAGTACGTGTCGTGTAACTTGTTGAAATGAAAATATATCACATACGTTTTGTCGTTGTTCCCGGCAATCTCCTGCAGGATCCACTGCACGCCTGACGTAGTTGATTCTGAGATGAGCCTGATGCTGGCATTCTGCATCTTGCTCTGGTGCAGCCAGGTTTCGAACTGGAGGGAGATAAAGGAAGTTTATAGTTACTCGTATATGTGTAGAACCAGCACTACTTATTATTCAATTTCTTGTGAGGGTGTAGCAAACGAACATGCAGGTCACCTGATGTGAAGTGGTCACTAAAGGCAATGGACATATGCGTCCAAATTCAAACAGGTCCTAATACCTACACCTACGCTATAAAACGGCAGTAGTAACACAGCAGTTTTCACACTGCTTTAAGGCAGAAATAGGTACAGCGGTGGTATCCCCGCCGGCGATCCTTCGACTTTAGACTCCACCACGATCAATATACAGATTTCGCCGTGATTCACGTCCGAGAAGTAATTCAGGAAGATTTTTTACGGACGGTTATAATCGGTATTGCATCGGTATTCTTAATAACAACGAACTTACGAGTATATACATAACGTGGACAATACGTTGCACCTGCATGGCGTAGATTTCAAAGTACCGGTCTGCTATTTGGAGAATGCAGGACCATTCTACAAGGAGTATAAAATTTTTAATGATGAATTTTAATTCTTGCCCTGGTCTGGGTGTCTGTGTGCTTGTTTCAGTGCACGTCCATGGCATCCACGACCGGTGATGGATATTGTGACGGTAACTTCTGTAACTTGTACACTGACCATATAACACTCAAGATAAGAGTAAAAATGATGAGATATTTGTAATTACCTTGCAAAACTCCCATAAACCGCGAAATTGTGGTGACTTTATCACCATGTTCTCCATAGTAGGATCCACGGGCAAGTAGAGGAAATGACCTGTAACAAAACGTATCATAATACACCGACCAACATAATCAGTTCATTTATTGATCACTTTTCAACCGGCTCAAAGCTATCGTGTATCTTCTTTTTAATATCTCATTTTTTATAGAAAATTAAGCCCTTTATAAATTTTCGATACTTAACTCAATATTAGTTTTCGCTGCATCTCTCAGATACATACTCGTAGGTATATGAAGGATCGTGCATTTTGAAAATTATTAATGAAGCTCAAGATCGTACAGTATAATTTCTAAAAATAAGTGTATAAATGACTTAGTTTTTTTTTTACAATATTTTTATATGGATACAAGTATAAGTATATTTTTATACCACAAGCATAAAAAAGATGATTTCAATTAGTTTTCGAAAAAAAAAAAATTGTTTTTGTAAGGGGTTATTACTAGACTCCTCTAGAAACCAGAGACCTTACGTTAATACATTAACATAATTATTAATTAGTGATTACAAACGTGAAAACTATAACATAAAATAAAATCATCACACATATGATCATGTATATAACAAATAAGAGGAGAGAGGAAGAGATGTTTATAACAAACAAAGAAGAAGGAGAAACAACGCATCCACATTCGAACTCAGATAAGACTCGTATCCTATTTGAAGTTGAATCACGATTTCCACTGGCTGCAGTGAGCACCCAACATCAGGTGGCCTGCATTATGACTTGCTATTCACTTCCAATAAAAATATAACAAAAAAAATGGTCAAGACGTATAATCGTTTTGAACTGTAGCCACTTCGCCGTACTACCAACACCTCGACATACTTTATCAATAATAATTTGACAGTAGGTTAAGAAGTCATTTCAGCAGCGTCCTAAGACTATCTGCATTCACGCAAGTGTTCAACTTAGTTTCGAAATTCAAGCGCCCTGATGCAAATCTAGGGCGCTTTGTCAATACCGGAAGAACGACCTCTACTATGAGCACAGTATTCTCACAGATACCACACGGAGAGAACGCAGCTTCATTCTGTGCAGGCACTGACCAAATCCACCATAATTACTCAGGATTTGAGTTTGCAATTTATCCGACAAGTGCGCACGAGCGTATGTGTAAGGGAGAGGGCAATCAGACAGAAAATGAGTTAAATATTAACAGAATAGAAAACGAGTGTGCAGGCCACCTCACGTTCAGTGGTCATTGCTGCCCATGGACATACACATCAAAACTCAACTAAGATAGAAATCCTATCTGATGTAGTAGTATTTGGATGCGTTGCCACTCCTGAGGAGTTGGAAGGCCTTCTGTCTAATGTCCTCTTTGCGAAACGGAATGAATCTTGTGGTCTGTTGCAGTTCTCTATGCAAGGTGCATAGTTGGCCGTCTCGTCAGCTCTTTCACTGCCAACTGTTCCCACATGCGCATGGAACCAGAACAACTTTACGCCCAAACAAAATTACAATACCCAATAACATCTTCAATGTAAAACACGCCCCGTTACAATTTTATAATGTAACAAATAATCGTATAACAGATTGGAGAATGTATTTATTTGCGATCCTATTAAAATAGATACATGATCTATATGCATACCCATTTTAAATTGAATTCCTGGTACGCTTCCCGAGTTATCAGCGAACGGAAATTCACATAAAATTGCTTCACATTCGTGTCAGAGAATCATAATTTAATCATACAAAAGTTAAAATGAATGATTTTTTTTTAAACACATTACGGAATAGCAAAGGTGCATGCAGGCCATGGGTGTTATGTAGTCACTGTACTCGTGGACATCCACATTGAACCTCAACTGGAATGGAAGTCCTATCTGAGGCCGTAACTGGATGCGTTGCTACTCCTGAGGACTATAGGAATGGCTCCTGGCCAATGTCATCTGCTTAACCACACCCTTCAACCGAAACACTGCGGCTCATACAACTGCTTTACGACTGAAACAGGTGCGGCGATGGTGAAACCGCAGACGAGTCTTCGACATGACTACAATCATGTAGCTGCATCAGACGAAATCTTATTAGATAACGATTATAAATAAATTAACTTTCAGATAAAAATTTAGACGCTTGCTGAGTGTCAAGCCCGATTTCAACAGGCGGGATTTTCCACTAGGTAATATGGCTTAGTAGAATATTTGAAAAAAATAATAATAACAAAGCTGAAGTACTTTCGACTGCTAATAATCGTCTTAAAACTCAGGCACAAGGCGCGTGGGTGTTGCCAGTGCCTGAATAACGAATGCCGGAGAATTCCCGGGTAGCTGGTGTGGAAAATAAGCGAACGATATCCTCTGCGAACCTTTGACATTTAGTATAGATTTCATTTCATAGATATATGTAGATACACGTGTTGCGTTGGAATCAGTCTTTTAATTCTTACGTTGTTATTTATAAAGGGCTTCGCTGTCTTTTGCAGCCGAAAATACCAGTTTCGGGTGATGTATTTGTTTAGATCTACTTAGGTGGTGGCTCAGAGGCTTGTCAGCGGCGACCGCTGCAACTGCCGAAAAACAGCAAAGCTCACACCATGTCTCGGTTTGATGGTCAGTTAGGCGTGCCACAAAACAGGTGCATTTCAGTTTAGTCGTCAGGAGAACGTGTGAGACTACGGCATTATTTGAGATCGGGTGTGGAATTTGGAAGTCCCTAACCTGCAGTGACCACTAAGCATGAAAAAGAAAGAAAGAAAGAAACATTTACTCAAGAGAAAAAAAAATCCGCAAAGCTAAAGTATACCGATCTGGTAACGTAAATTCATCATACAGTGAATAAAATCTCATTTTTAGATCTACATCGGACCAACGTCATGCGACTAGTGTCACCATAAGATTTGTTAAATCTGCCCGATTGGCGTCACTATTAGGTTTATTTTGATTCTAAATCGATTTTAAATTCACGCACGATACATCATCTTCATCAACCCATTAGTGTCCAACTGCTGGACACGGGTCCTCTCAATGATGTCAGAATTCAGGCCATGGGTCACCGAGCCGGCCGCGCGCTGATTGGCTGACATCACATGCCTTTGAGAACACTGTGAAGAACTCTTAGGCTCATGCCTTCATAGGTTTCCTCGCGACGTTTTCCATCACCGTTAAAGCGAGTGATAATTAATCTACAATACGCACATAATTTTGAAAATATTGAGAAATAGAGTCAGGATTTGAAGTTAACCTCGACAGGAGGCGTTCCAACTTAGTCTCCAGCAGTAAAAACGTATCGATATACAACCTCATGAAGGACTTCAGACTTATTTGAGAATCCTATCTATAGGCTGTAACGCCATATCAGGTTTTGTTTTAATATACAAACAGAATAGCAAACGAGCGTGCAGGCTGATGTTAAGTGGTCACTGCAGCCCATCCACATCCACATCAAATCTCAACTAGAACGGAAGTCTTATCTGAGGTTAGTATGCATGCGTTGCTACTTCGTCTCGCTGTCTTCTGTGTAACTACATCCTTCGAACCAAAACACAGCAGCTCTCATTGCTGCTTCAAGGCAGAAACAGGTGCCGCCGTAGGCAAGCCTTCGACATAAACTCTACCACCATCGAAACAGCATTCTCGTTTCCGACGACTTTCATACAAAAACCCAGTCCTGTCAGATCCATCGCGACGCAAAACAATCACTAGTAACTACTACAGAGATTAATATTGATTTTTAATTTTGTAACTGAACTCGAACCTGTGGTGGTAGAGCCCTATGACGAAGGCTCGCTTGCGGCGGCACCACCACTACAGCTGCCGTAGAGCAGCAGTGTGAGAACTGGTGGGTTTCGGTTTGACGGGTGTAGTTAGGCAGACGACACTCGACGAAGGGCGTAGTTAGGCAGACGACACTCGACGGCCGGCATTCCAACATAGTCCTCAGGAGTAGCAACGCATCCACACACAACCTCAGATGTGGATGGCCATGGGCTGCAGAGACCACTTAACATCAGGTGGCCTGCATGCTCGTTTGCTATTCTGCTAATATAAAAAGTGGTTAAGCTCGTGGTTAAAGATCGCGACCTCCCGCTTCGGTGGGTCAGGGTTCAAATCCCGGCACGCAACTCTAAATTTAGAAATTGTTATTTACAATTATTTCTAAATTACGAGCGTATTAGAAATTAATTATCACTCGTTCTAACGGTGAAGGAAAACATCGTGAGGAAACCTGCACGCCTGACAGTTATCCATAGCTTTCTTAAAGGCATGTGAAGTACGCCAATCCGCACTTGGCAGCGTGGTGGAATATGGCCTTAACTCTCTCACTCCTGAAAGAAGATCCTTGCCCAGCAGTCGAACAATAAGGGGTTAATGATGTTGATATAAATCAAAGGTCCAAGACGTTATCTCAGCCAGGTATACAACTATTGTGAGGGAAACAAAGTTACTAAATGAAAAAAAATGTATATGAAAGAATAGCAAACGAGCAAACAGGCTACCTCATGTTAGATGGTCACTGCAGCCCATCGACATCCACATCAAACCTTAACTAGGACGGAAATCCTATCAGATGCTGTATGTGGATGCGACCCCCCCCCCTCAGGACTAAGTTGCAATGCCCCCTATCCAGTGTCTGTCAAAGTTTTTACATTTCGATGTAAAAACAATATTCTGTAATACGTTTAAGTATCAAATAATAAAAGTAGGCTGTTATCGTCACAGCGGTTAAATCCTAAAGCCGTTATGTTTACGACATTGCGCGTCGTGACAAGAATGTTCCCAGTTTACGCGAATCGTAAAAATACGCGTTCTACGTAACTAACCCTTTAAAACTCGCCTCAAATCTGACAGCCCTTCCAGAAGTATTCTGTTTGTTACAGCACGGTGGTTTTATTTTTTGCTAGTGTTACGCACGCGACTCCGCCGATTATATACAACCTCATGGAACATACATATAAAAACGAATGTTTGTATGTTTGTCCTCAATGCGTTTGTAAACCATTGATAAGATTACGATATAACTTTGTTTACTGTCTGCGCGCTCGAGAAGGCTTCTGACATAGTACCATTAACGTACGATAGGCGGCGCGCAAGTTTAGCGATATTAGTCTGTGTTTTATGTGAATAAGAGACAGAAAAAAGTGAGTGATAGCCTAGTGGTTTAGCATCTCGACCCCGCTACGTTGGGTCGAGGTTCAAATCCTGGCACGCACCTTTATCTCTCGAATTTTTTTTTCAAACTTTTCGAAATTATGTGCGTGTTATTAATTAATTATCGCTCGCTTTAACGGTGAAGGAAAACATCGTGAGGAAACCTG
>DWKW01003367.1:0-10081 GCA_018250115.1 Doberes anticus
TGTGTGTGTCCATGGCACCCACGACACAGGTTAAATCCTACTGTGGGGCTATGAGTGTGAAACGTTATTTATTTTTTTAAACCTCAGCTAGGACATCTTACACTGCTGCTTTACGGCCTCTATTCATGTTCCCGCATAAAATATAGTTAAATTGAAATGAAAGAGTAAAAAACCGGGATTAATAAAGCGATAACAATAAGGTACCTAATAGAAATGGAGTTCTTTACAGAGAACTTTACAGTTCAGTGCACCTTCTAAAAAATTTAAGGGCTGTGTATAAGACATAGCGTAGCAGCTTGGAGTTTCTAAGTAGTATATTTCCTTTGTCAAAATATTTTTATTTCGTTAGGTGTAAAACACAACTAGTAAAAATCAAACATCAAATTTCCTTAATTTATAAGGCTGTGATATTTAACTTTATTGATACCTAAATATCAAAGTGCAACATTCGTTTCGCACTTCAACTATGCATTTAAAGCCTTTTCATAATCAAAATAACAATAACGAAGAACTCCATTAACGACAGACACCTTTTTTAATGCGTAGCGAATTTCACGAGCCTCGAACAAAACGTTGAAGACGCGAGAACCTAAAAATAGCAACTGAAACATTCTGTTCTATCCCCGGGCTAACAATATTCATTTAAATATTATTACTTTTCTTAGAAACCCATTTAGTTTATTCCCGTTTAGTTTAGTAGGTATCCTTTTAAACAAGATCATAAAAAATTCGCTTTGAATATCTTATTTAAACTAACAACAAAACGACGGTAATATTTTCATCGTATTAGATCTCAAAGTTTTCTGCAAATTAAGGAATTGAGGAATAGGTCTACGAATGCAGTATTGTGAGATGAGTTAATAATTATTTATGGCGCATAAAATACTTTTTCATTAAATAAAATAACCAGTCTGACAATTAAAAATAAACTATAAAAGACAATGCGTAGCTTTAACAACCTTGACCTCTGGAGTTCTATTCAGATGGCCTTATTATTCCGCGCTCGTTTATCCATTAAGAGCATGTTGCAACTTGAAAATATTCTTGGACGTTACCAAAGCGAACATAAATAATACGAGGCGTACAGAGTCAGCTAATGAATTACGATGGCAGTGAGTTCAGGCCTCCCATAATAGCGGGTCGCACGGCGATAATGCAGCGCACGGGCCGCATTGCTGCTTGCCGCCTGCGCTTCGGCCAACGTACACACGCACCACTCGGTACTACACAGTACACCAGCGCTACATCCGAACCTAGAGATGGAGCACCTCTCCACCGCCTACCTGAAAAACAATCACACCGCTACGCGAATAGTTCACGCTTACTTCTTGCATCACTGTAACAGACGGATGACGCGGAGTCAACGACATGCATACGCAAGTCATCGCCGTCATCGGACGAATCCGACTCACTCGTATGAAACTGTTTTTTACATCGCAATTCAAATGTACATAATCGGTATTAAAGATAAAAGATGTGAAGAAATGCCAAGAGATGCGCCAAGGTCGCCCGGTCCCTGCGATTATGTAAATAATGCACTGTTCGCCCTGCTCTCTTGCGCTCGCTAACCGCCGACTATTACCTGCTCATCCTCCCGACCTCTACTCATATGACTCACAGCATCTCGCCATTGCCTACACTTTTATAATTGTGTGACTGCCGCTCCTTCTTTACACGGCGCAATTATCGCGGTGCAAGTTGAAGTCCTCGATTTCTTGTGCCCATTTAGAGAATGTGACCGTAAAATCGTGCATTGGTCTGTACAAGTATAGGAGTTTCAAAACGCCATTCTTAACACCGTGTTGATGGAAAAAGGAGCACGTAATGATTAAAAGCGAATGTGTACGGAAGTGGCGCGCAATGCTTCGCCGTGGTTTATCACAAGTTCATCATCGTCGCCGCGTAAGCTGCACGACCGATGAGGCCTGCGAAATTGCCCGCGCCCGCTTGACTAATGTCGCTGTCTCTCTTTTGTGTTGTCTGTAAAATGCCACGGCACATTCGTTATACACAAGAATTATGTGTTTGCTCGACTCACAGTCAAAACTTTAATCAAAATTATTAGCTAGAGCCTCCATAATTTACTTTTATTATATACGCTTTATTATACTTATTATATTTACTATTCTTTGGAATATCAATCAAGGTCTCCGAATTTATCTAAAAGTTTATTTTTATTGTTAAAGAGTACCAAACGGGCATGCAGACAACTGCAGCCCATGGACATCCACATCCAACCTCAAATAGGACGGAAGTCTTATCTCAGATTGTGTGTGATGCGTTGCTACTCTTGAGGTCTAAGTTGGACTGCCTCCTGTCCAGTGTATTCTACCTAACCGTACCCTTCAAACCGAAACATAACAGTGCTCATACTGCTGCTTAACGGCAGAAATAACGTGCCCATGAAGGCGACCCTTTGACATAAACAAAATTTACGACCTCAGAAAAGACGTCCGTCCTATTTTAGGTTTGATGTGGATGTCCATGAGTTGCAGTGACCACTTAACATCAGGTGGCCTGTATGCTCGTTTGCTATTCCAACAATATGATAACAACGATATGATAATAGCCAGAGACAAAATATTTCCCTCCGAAGAAGACACTTCATCTAAGCTGTCGGAAGAGAGTTGTAACAACTAGGAAGTTTAGTTCGGTTGCTGAGACTATGGGCTCGAAGTGTTTATTTAAGTATACATTGAATTTGCATACACAGCAAGAACAAGTTAGATGACAGCGCTACTAATCATTTAGTTACTCAGGAAAATGATAACGGATGCATAAGCGCAAACCAAGCAATGACAAATCCGTTTTGCTCACAACTAAATAGTATTTTCTATAGGATTTAGCCAGGCGGGCTTAGCCTGCAGTGTCAGTATTTAAGTGGATCAACTACAAAAAGACGGTTTTGTTTATTTTTTATTGCATTGTTCATAGGTCGAGAACCTTCCACTCGAATAGATCGGGGTTCGAATTTTTCGATATTATGTGCATAATTGTAATTAATTATCACTTGCTTTCACGGTAAAGGAATACATCGTGAGTAAACCTGCATACTTGAGAGATCTCCATTTTGTTCTCAAAGACACGCGCAGTGCGCACTTGGCCCGCGTGGTGGACTATGGTCTAAATCTAAACCATCTCAAGTCTGAGAGGAGACCCATGTCCAGCAGTTGGACAATAATGGATTGACGATGATTATAAATGTGACTGAGTCTTGAACATCTAGTACTTTACAAGGAAGGCTGTTATCAGGACACATGTAACAATACATAAGAAGTGCCACTAACATGGGCACCTCACCTTTCTTTATACAGTATATAGCATACAACTTGCGACATAACATTGTAATATCTGTCGATACAGGAGTATTTCAATACTGATCGTAGCGTAGTCATTTGAAGGATCAAATTAAATTTCTATGTAATTACGATATGACGAAGTTCACTTCTACAGATTTTACACTTTGACTACATAAATATCTTTAATGCACGAGAGTCCCACACAAATGCGAGTATCTAATGAGGCACTTATAAACAGGAAGCCAGCAGGAGCTCACCGACAGAATTATTCCTTAATAATACCTTAATGTTATGCTGACTTCGTTCTCACAGGATGGCAATATCGCAGTAGGTACTAGCTTTAAAACAGAAATATTAATACAACCACTTTTCATACATACCTTCGTAATTCATATTAGTGTATTTTGAAATTCTTCAAATTGTTTTATGGTGGTAGAGTCTTATGTCGAAGGCTCGATATCTCCGCTGCACCTATTACTGCCGTGAAGCAGCAACGTCAGAACTGCTGTATTTCGGACAAGGTTGGGTAGAAGACACTGGATAGGAGGTATTCCAACTTAGTCCTGAGGAGTAGCATCCTCGTACACCCTCAGATAGGACTTCCATCTTAGTTGAGGTTTTACGTTGATGTCCATGGACTGCAGTGACCACTTAACATCAGATGGCCTGCATGCTCGTTTGCTATTCGGCAGAGGAATAAAAAGAAAAAAGTCAATTGGAAGAAGGTAACAATGTCTCGATTAAAACAACTAACGAAAACAGTCTGTTATAATTTTAATAAATAAAAATGGATTCAATTTTATATTCTCGCACTAAACCAGCGCAAACCTGAGATGAGATGAGAATATGTTCCGTGAAAGAAGAAATGTAAATCGATGATGGCCTACCGAAATAAAAGTTGTATTATCTTCGTCCACTTTCTTCCACCTTCCTCTCAGTGATGAGAAGAATTTAGGAAATTATACACAATAGTGCGGATCGGTGGGCTTAACTTGTCTTTAAGAACGTCATGAAGAACGTTTGCTCACGATGCTTTCTTTAATCGCAAACAAGTGATAAATCAGTTTTAATATGCATAAAACTTCGCAAAATTAGAGCTACATACCGGTATTCGAAACCGCACCCACCATTTGAATCCTATCACTACTTTCCTTACACTGTTTTTAAATAAGCTGTAAATGTCATGAACATAGTTTGATGATGTCTTCCAACCAAAGGGATAATTTGATACATAAATAGGATTCCTAACATAAGAAAATTTAAATAAACGGCCACGTAAATTTTGTACAAACTCTTAACATATAGTATTTAAGGAAGTATGAGTAAAGTTTATAGCATGACATAACCTGTGTTATTGCGTTAAATAGTTGAACGTTGTACTTGAAAATTCACGCTTACAATGCCTCGAGGCTGAGTGGCGTTCGTTCAAAAGGCAAACTCATTTTCGCAGGTGTACATCTGTCGATGACATTAATTTTCTTCATAATGTAGTGTTACGTGACATGGAGTGCATTCCAGTTGAGTACTGTTGGCTGAGACGACGGCGACAGGCGTGTGGCGTGTCGTTGAACTGTCCTGTGGCGAATCGCTCCGCTTCCGCCAGCACCCGGTAAATAAAATCAATTAGTGGAGCCAACACCGTTACCGAGACACGACTGGGCATTATGAGAACGAACAGCACAGTTCAAATAAATCTCACCTTTCAAACGAACATCACGGAAAATATTATTGAGCACTTTATG
Source organism: Doberes anticus (assembly GCA_018250115.1). Taxonomy (NCBI): domain Eukaryota; kingdom Metazoa; phylum Arthropoda; class Insecta; order Lepidoptera; family Hesperiidae; genus Doberes; species Doberes anticus. The sequence goes on from DWKW01003367.1 coordinate 5,042, forward strand.
CAACAATTTAGAGCAAATATTAGTAAACTGAATCAAAGCACCAACATCAACTTTTTTATTACGAGTAGGAACGGTAGGCCGGTACAATATTTCCGAAGGCATTGTGTAAATTTAACATGAACTGTCATTAACGTAACTTAAAAACATTTTGTAAGTTAAAACATTATACCATTATGATTTTCCAGTGGTGAGGCGACCATCCATTATTCACTTAAGAGTTATTGTTATAGCCATACCGAGCGTATGATTCAGCAGGCTTCTATAAATAAAGGTAAGGAACGTGTGTTAATTCTAAAGGACGATACTTAACAGAGTCGGCCACGTCATGTTATTGGCACCACGTCGGTGGCACCGGATAAGCAGTGCAACCGGCCGATTGTCTCGCGACTATCGTAAATAACTCGCCTTGTGTCCGGTGTCCGCCAGGAATACAGAGTTGCCGTCATCGACTGGCGAATCCGGCGACAGCGGATGCCAGCGCGCACTTCAGCAACACTCTCGATCTCGTCCCTCATTTAAAAGCGTTTACATCGTCAAAAAAGACGGATAACACGAAGATATCTAAGACATCGAAAACTCGTAGTTAAATGTGTGCTCTCTCCGGCGCTCGCAGGAAGCAGCCTCCGCGTGCGGCATACGGATGAGCGTGACGTGTGCCGCAGCCCGTCAGACTTATCTAACCGTCGCCGTCGCGTCGGACTACTCGATATCCATCGCCGGTTGAATAATATTATCTTTTATTGGGTATTTATTTGCATGCAAAAAGCGTTCAGTACAATTTGATCAATTTAACGAGTTCTCGATTGCAGGACTGTAACTGCCTGGCGGCTATTAATTCCGTCCGAGGTGGAAACAATGGACACGTGATATAAATAGCTGGAATAAATATAATATGGCAGTTTTTGTTTGGTCTATTTTATTGGGCGAACGTTATGCGAGGGGTGCATAGAGGGCGGGAAGGAATCGTGCGAGGCCGAGCTATGGCTGAGGTCCGATAGCATCGCTGCGCGGCGCGGTCTATAAATAGATGGGCAGGCGGACCCTTGAACCAGCCTCGGTCGTCACCACAAGCCTCAAAGGGCTACAACTGTATATTTTTATTAATGTTTATCTAATCCTTGCTGTTGAATCTGTTAGAGATTTACATAATAGTTAGCAACTTGTAAACCTATGTATTGGTGTCAGAAAAACAAGTTCCAGTTATGTTTAAGTTTGTTGCGTTTCAATTTAACGTTTATATTTATAAAACGATATGAAATAAAATATATACCTATGTCTGTGAATTAACGTCCTGATGACAGAAAAATTACTGAAGATGGGTATTCCGATAAATACTGTTGACTAATATAGAAATGGGATCGGTAAAATAAAAGTATATTTCTTGGTTTTTCCGTACATAAAAAAAAATATTTGCATCATATCAATATTTCCCCTTCGTTTCTGCATTGGTCATTAAAGTTTTTGTATAGCACGGAAATCTTTGATAAATAATTCATCGTGAGAATCTAATTGAAAAATCTGAAATTTATATCCGTGTGAGCCATATTCCGATAAAAGGGTTAAATGAGATCTGGTGGCAGCCCTGTTCATTGCTCTGGTACCGCAACAATCCTCCATAAAACACGGTGGACGGGGTGCAGCTTCTCGGTTGTTCGCTTTCGTTCGCGCATGCGGCCGACGCTTGTTTTTTTCCCTGATTAGAGTAAAAGATGCGCAACCGGTCGGTGAGCGAAGGCCGCGGCCAGGGACGAACGCGCGACTCCTGCCCGTGTCGAGGACCTGTGCCGCGCCGCTGCCCTGTCCGCTAATGATGTCCCTTCGCTGAACCGCTCCTAATTGGACGAACGCAAGACCACTTCGTCACCGTGAAATAAACACACAATCACTACTCGTCATACTGTTAAGAGCTTCCACTCAACTCCAGACCCGTAAATAAGATAATTTATCAGTTTCGATTAAATTACGTCGTATTATAATTCTCCATGCGCATAACACTTTTATCTGAAGTATAATTTGTCGATACTTGTTTCCTTACTATGTCTTATCGAGATCTCCGATGGGGATGCTGTTTTATTTATTATATATTAGAACTTAACGGTTTCCTGTTCTTTATAAAGTAGCTATTTTATTTTTACAATTTATCTGCAGCCACAAAATTAAATTACTTACAAGATATACATAATATAGATCATGATTTTTTTTTGGTAGTAGTTTAGTAGTAGTTTGGTAGTAATTGTAATTTAATGAGCGTATATTGAATAAATTAAATTACGATTTTAAAAAAATGTACGTTACGATTACAAAACGCGGCTCGACAAATACCAAAGTAGGTAATTAAACATGTACCATATACTTAAGTAATTATTCTATCGATAAACATAAATAGCACAAAGTTCTTAACAGTATAAGTCCTTAAGTATACATAAATACAAAATTATAGAACTGAATGAGTCGTAGCAATAACAAAAATAAAATAATGAATCGTATAAAACATTAACCGACCATTTTCTTGGACATATTGATGTTAGCCTGTGTAATTACAAGGAGATAACAGTTATTCCTGATGGGTGCTTACTTTGTCCGTTACGTATCTTACGTTTATCTACCTATGCGAGAGGCTGGCACTGGACGCTGGGTACCTACCGAATGCGATTATGTCAGGAACACGTACACAACAAGAATTACCCTCTAATAACGGCCGGGCTGTAGTGAATTGTCGTAGATTGCAGACGCACTGAAGTTATATAGCTGTAAATAATGACACAATTGAGATATTATTCTTTCATAATCGACCGAGTGAGTACCAGCAACTAAACTGTACTATACTTACTGTGATACAAATTAAACTTGATTTGTTTTAAAAAAATAATAACGGCTTAAAATAAATGAGTACCATTCTCTCTCTCTCTCAACTCTCAGCCCTCTTTTAAAGTCAGATTACAAGCTATATTCAGACTTAGTAAGTAACCATTTGGAACCATGTATGAACTGGAGTTATCTTACCAATGATTAGGGATTATTTTGTTAGTGTATGAGTATCTGTATTTAAAACACTATCGTTCCTTTTCTGGCTCAGTCTTGTTTATAACAGTTCATCGATAAACAGATAATGGATACCAAGATACCTGTAGTATCCACAGCGAAAAATTCAGTCCATAATTGTCTATTATCCGAAAGATTGGAAAGTACCTAATATTTTTATTTCCATTTTCAAAACAGTGCCTCATCATAAGCAGACTGTAACAGTCTCTTACTTACTTTGTATACCAATTTATATGCATAATACGCCAAGGACTCTTGCATGGCTAGTCATTCTTTTTAATGGCTTGTCATATCAAAATTGTCGTCGCAGCTTTCATTGGTGATTGGTGAGCCTTATATGAGTGCATCAATTATAATTTCATATCGCCATAACTAAAGCAGGCGTGTCACGCATCTAATAAAATAACAACCGCACTCGGTACTAAAGGACCAAACTCACATAGGTGCACACAACCGCTTCAATAACGTGTGCTTGTTTCTGTGTGTGTGTCCATGGCACCCACGACACAGGTTACTACCTAGTGTGGGGCTGTGAGTGTGAAACGTTATTTATTATTATTATTTAATGAACACGATCGTAGTGCTAATAGCTGAGAAAAATTAGATGAACTTTAAATTTATTAAATTTTCCAATGCTTTGGATTCAAGACAGAAGTTTAAAAACCATGTAAGATATAGATGAAATGATAATTGTCCTAAAATTTTGGTATTTGTTTATTTATTTCATATGTTTTTATTTAATATAAGCAGAATAGCAAACGAGCATGCAAGCCACCTGATGTTAAGTGATCTCTGCAGCACATGGAAATCCACACCTGAGGTTGTATTGCTACTCCTGAGGACTACGTTGGAATGCCTCCCGTCCAGTCGCGTCTGCCTAACTACGCCCTTCAAACTGAAACACAGCAATTTTTACACTGCTGCTTTACGACAGAAATAGGTGTAGCGGTGGTGCCGCCGCAGGCGAGCTAAGTTAAGGACATAAGACTCTACCAGCATCAGATTCACCACCATCATTTATTTTTATTTATTTTATTTAAAGTTAATGTACACACATAACAACAGAAAGGAAAAATGGCATACAAAGAAGAAATGGGACGGCACAATTTGTAATTTTTCAGTGGTTTATAAAATGCTCGTTTAATCCTAAATGGATAAAGTAACCAGGAATCAAAATTAATTTACAAATTTATCCACATATCCGATACCACTTACGTAAGTCATTAGTATTACGAATATCATTATAATCAATGTCGGAATAAACCACGGCATACACTATAAGAATTTAAAACAGCCTTGGTAGCAAATTGAAAGTACCTGTACTTTAAATCTTTTCCAATAAAAACAAAGAAAATACTCTTTTAAATGGTGTCTGACTAATATCTACCTATATTTTTTTTAATTATGCTTTTTTGTTCAAACCCGCAAATCTCCTAAAGTTTTATACCGATCGTTTTGAATTTTTTACACAACATTGAATTTCTAGATAAGAGTGTTTTTATATGCTTTTTATCCCCAAGTACACAGGGGAAGAGGACTCATTCAACACACATTTAGGTAAATAACGCATTTTTTAGACAGTCGGCGGTCCGGTACCCTGCCGTCCCGGGCGGACAGCTCCTGTCAAACTTAAACCTTTTTGCTTTCTGTTTTCATATTTTTTTCTTGATCTGAATACTAAATATAAATATAGATGCGAAAAAAGGTATAACTGTTAAGGTACCAGTTGCTGCCAGTACCATGTAAATATTGTAGCCAAAATACGTATAATATTAAAACAAAGGGTGAAATATATTGAATTCTACCTAAGAAGCTATTTGATTATCTGTTTTAAAATCCCCGGTTGAATTGATTTTATAATCAATGTATACAATTCCTTTGTTATGTTTTTATTACAAAATAAGAGTTACTTTTGTTTAGCTTCTTCCATTCGACTGAGGCACAGCGAAGCGTGGCCGAGTTAAGCTAGTTTGTGATATTTACAAGCACTTTTTTTAT
>DWKW01003368.1:0-10079 GCA_018250115.1 Doberes anticus
CAGAGGACACCGGACAAGAGGCATTCCAACTTAGTCCTCATGAGTAGCAACGCATCCACATACGACCTCAGATGGGACTTTCGTCCAAATTGAGATTTGATGTGGATGTCCATGGGCTGCGTGCTCGTTTGCTATTCTATTTGCTAAAATATATATATATATATATAAAATAAAAATTTGACGGAATTATTTTCTTATGTCGAAGGCTCGAGAGTTAGAAACTGGAAAGAAGGCATTCTAAATTGGTCCTAAGGAGAAGCAACGCATCACGTACGACTTCCTCGAATTGGCCACTCGGGCCAATTTGAGGTTGAATGTCGATATCCATGAGGTGCAGTAACTGCTAAACTTCAGGTGGCATGCATGCTCGTTTGCTACTTCGACAATATAAAGAAATATGTTTTATATTTACTGTCAAGTCAATATAGAAAGTCGTTGTTGTACCGCATCTTTTTTTTTATTTCCTTCATATAAGTCCGTTTGCTCTTAGCTCTTACCCACTCAGCTCTTAATAGAATAGCTAGACGTCCACAGTCTGCTAGACTCCATAAACAGAATACGCAGAAGAAAGGATAACTAATGTAGTATAGCCGTTTTGTTTATATACGTAAGGTACCTAATAGTGTTTCGCTAGTTACATAATACGAACATTGCAATACAGGTAACTAACATCAACAATTGCGACAGTATGTGTAATAGTGCATTATCCATATGTGCAACTACGTGCTTAACAATGGCTATTGCTACCACCAGTACAATGCCCGGTAGCTCTGATGACAACACAACGTTACGGATTACGTATACGCTACACTAGTATTTTGAGGATAACAATAATAATTTTAAGCAAAATTTAAAGTTAATTTGAAAAAGAATGCGTACTTATAGTACAGCGTAGGTAATATGCTAGATTTTTTTTAATTAAAACGTAATAGCAAACGAGTTTGCAGGCCACCTGATGTTAAGTGATCCCTGCAGCCCGTGGACATCTACATCAAACTTCAACAAGACGGAACTCCTATCTGAGGTTGTATGTGATGCGTTGGTACTCCAAAGAACTAAGTTGGAATGCCTCCTTTCCAGTATCTGCTGCCTAACTACCGTCGTCATAAGGCTCTACCACCAACAACGTACCATTACCAGCAGTACCATTGAAACTGATTCAATAGTTACTGCATGATTGGATTCTGAAAAAAAAATTGTGCTTATATACCACTAATACGAAAATGTCAATTTAATTTCATTAATACACAGTATTTTTTATAATAAAAAAATTCTTATTACGATAGAAGCCGAAGTCTTCTATTTATTGGTACCAACTCATGGAACTAAAAAAAGTTATTTTTCAGAGATGCGCTCGGACTTGCGTTGGCAGCGAGCTTCTATACTCGCGCCACAGAACTGCAACAAGCGACTCTCAAAACTTCAACTGAACGATGCGCTGTGTGCCACCGTGGAGTCAAGAGGAACGGTCGTAAGTAAAAAGTTGTATAAAGTCGAAAAGTTCTGCCCGAGTCGGGTCATACGAGGAGATAACTTTAAGCAAACTTTGCCATACCTACTAGGTAATTGTTTTGTAGTTATAGTTCTTTTTAGATCCTAGTATCTACATAATAGATACACATATATGCTTATGCCGATACCAATTCGTTTATGTGTCTATTAGTGTATGTATACGTAAATAGATACGAATACCTACTTACTCACCTAACCACCTACTCACCAAATCGTATAGGTTAAGTGAGTAGGTGCGAAGGCGTTACATAATATATTATTTTTTTTGCATTCGTTTGCATAGTAGCTGAGACTTATTAAATTAACTGAGAAAATAGTAAGCCATATGCATAGTATTATAATTACATAATTGTGTATATAGGGTAAAATTTAATTATATTTCTTTTTTATTTAATTGTATCTATCTATCTAGTCATACATCTAATTATGTACATTGGCTAAACAAAATTATATTTATTATTTGCAAATTATACAAAATAACATTTAAATTGGAACAAAATCAAAATAACGCAATAACTAATAAGGTTGCAAATAATAAATAAGACAAAAAGTCAACGCGATGCCTTAAAATAAATGTCAAAGCAAAGATAATTTTAAATTTCAGTCAATTTATCAAGCATTCATCACGCCTCCAATACACCTACGCGTATAAACCCATTCTTCTTAGTGAAAGACAAATCAAAAAGCTGTCTTGGGATGTAGATGCTCATATATCTAAATGCTGATAATGGCTATTGCGAAATATAATTCGTTGGGACCGCAATAATAAAATTTTGTGCATGTTGTAGGTATCTAATAAAACAACAAAAAATGTATAAGTAAGTAGCTGATTGTTTGATGAATAAATTCTCGATAATTATCCACAATAAAAACAATTTAATTTCAGACTGGTGTCGGAGGCCCACTGCTTTGTAAGATTGATGATCGCTGGTCTACCGTGGGGGTAGCCGTATGGCGCGACGATGTGATCATCTTACTGCCCGCCCTTGATTGGGTCGTAAGAAACATGGCTGCATTACGAATTCTGTAGTTGGTGAGGAAATCGTGTGTAGGATTTCGCTTCTGGAAGAAACGTCTCATTGGTTTCTATGATTTCCTGAATGGTACCCACTTCTGAACCTCTGATGATACTACCGGAATATCATGCAGGCCACCTGTTAAGTGGTCACTACAGCCACATCCATATCGAAGCTCAACTAGGGCGGAAATCCTATCGGAGATCGCATGTAGTCCAACCTCAACTGGTACGGAGGTCCTATCTAAGGTTGCGCGTGGAAGCATTGTTACTCCTGAGGACTAAGTTGGAATGCCACCTAACCAGTGTCTTCTGCCTAACTACACCCTTCAAACGCAACAGTTCGCATATTGCTGCTTTACGGCAGCGGTGGTAAGCCTTCGACATAAGACCAACAGCAAAAGATAATGGTTACAAAATATAGTAACACTTGACTTAGTTGATACTTAACACTGACTGTAGTTACTCTGGACTAGTTCGTTTTAACAAACCATTGTAACACTTTTTTAAAATAATAGTTTGTCTAAATTACGGATGTGCCAGAAATTTCAAGAAGGTAGAATCAAATAAAACACAAAAATGCCATTCGTACATAATATATTCGAATTTAACATGTTATCATATTCTCATATTTGTTTTTGCCCTCTGTGTGTATTATCCACGGAAGGTCCTTGCAACATAATTATGCTAAAATATTAGTTTTCAAATGCTAAATTCTTAACTTACACTCTAATCCACAGAAGACTATGAGAATATTTTTGGTGATACAGAACTACAAATTTATAATAGGAACTAAATTAATCTACTCAAGATAATCATATTGGGAATGTCGAGATCTACTACGTGAAACATTTAATTTATATTTTAATAGTTCAACACAAATTGCTATTAATATAATATAATTGTACTAAAGTTTATACAACGATCTTTGGTGTCGAACTTAATCATTGAAAGAAATAAATTATGAACAAACGTAATGATACCTATTATTCTATAGAAAAATTGAAATAAATTGGCAATAGAATAGAAAAATTAAATGTATTTCTTTCATAATCAACAAGTCTTATAATTACAGCCCGTTTAACTAACATTTCACTTTTTGGTTTCTATTGTTTACAGAAACTCATTTTTATAGATTTTGTCAATAATTATTTTCTTTATTGTTACATGATAATGTGAAATTTTTTATTTTACGTCGAAATGAATGTACTAAAATAAACAACGCTCACGAATATTATAGTGAAAACGTCAATGTAAATTATTCAAACAAAGTGAAATGTTTTCATTAATTAACATACTTACACTAAAAACCAAGAGTACCGTTTGTTAGACAAATGCTGTAAAGCACAACCTGACTGATTTAATAAACGTGAACAAAAATGAATCAACTTTTCCAAACAAATTTAGAATTTAAAGCTTGACAAAATCATAAAACAACAGTGGGTTTAATAAAATCACTTGACCCTCAAAAAAAACGGCATTTATGCAAATGATAAATACTAAGATAGCAAGTTACCATAACAGTAATGCTATCTTCTCGCACCTAAAAAAAATATTTCTAAAACGATAAATTACTAAAATACTTTTAAAGAAATGCACTCGTCAAACAAACTGTACAGCCTTCCTTTAACATAATAATACTCTGAGCATTTGTAACTATAAACTAAAACGCAAAACGATACTGTAATTCGTTGAAACACCTATATAATAAGATTAGTTACATTGAATTTCATTTTAAAACTTCTTTTTATACTTTCAAAAAGTATTGCCATCAAAACCACAATATACAAATTAAACGCTAATAAGAAAAACTTAATATTGAAAAAACCATTATAGGGCGACATAAATTAAAATAAATACAAAAATACTAGGTTATGACAAGATCAGGGTTAAATCACAAATCGCTGGTTACATTTCATGCCACATGTTACAAGTTCCATGTCATATGTTACAAGTTCCATGTCACATGTTACATATCTCTGGTGTTGTCATCTTGTTGCAGACTCACGCGATAACGAGCGGCTCGTCGTCGGAGAACCCTTGAATTGGTGGCACATCGTCATCATCTGCAAAATACAAGTATTATAGTAATTTTATCTGAGCAAACATGTGTTTTAGTGTGTTAGTAATTGTAGTCCTTATAATATATTATACGTTTATGGAAGTGGATTTCTAAAGAAAATCTTAGTTAGCTTTTAACGTAACTTTTATAGAACTATTTTTTATGCATATTTTTTTAAGTATATATATTTTATATTTTTGTAAATTTTATAGAACATTTTTAAACGTTGTTTAATTTTTCTATCTGATTTGTTCGAAACTGCCTATGTTCGATTGTTTTTTGCAATTAACACACACCGTGAAAAAATTCATTACATGGTTTTAATAAAATCAACTAATTAAAGATCAATTATTTCAAAACAAGGTAGACAACACAGGTAACGAGACGTCCTGACATTGTAACAAGCGTAAAAAAAAAATTGTTTTGTTTTCCTACAGTCGGAACAGTCTTGGCAATTGAACAACATGTAACCTATTCAAATATGCTTAGTAAGCATTTTCTTGCAAATCAGCGGCAAAGAAAAGGGTTCACGGAGTGGGAGGAGATGAAAATGGAATGTGAGGGAGGAGTGTACAGGCGGGTGAAGAAAATTAAGGCTGAGGGGAAAGACAAAGCGAGGGCAGAATAAGCGTACGTCTCTCGTCTTACCGTGGTCAATGGTCGCTTGTCCGCGGCGGCTGTCGTAGCGCGGCGTGTGCGGCAGCAGCAGCGAGCGCTGCAGCCGGCGCTTGACGGAGGAGTGCAGCAGCCCCGCCGCCAGCGCCACCGCCGCCACCAGCGCCGCGCCGCAGCCCCACCACAGTGCGTCAGACGACGACCGAGCCGCAACCATCTCACCTTTAAACAAAACATGCAATGTAACGCCTGCCTGTATAAAAAATGATCATGATTTGAAACTGATAGAACCATACGTCCATGGTTCGCCTACGGCGACGATACCGCGCTAACTGTAACTGTAACTTAGTCACTACGCTGAAACAAGAGGCATTCCAACTTAGTCCTCAGGAATAGCAACGCAACTACGTACTACTTAAATTCAATCCTATTTTAATTGGACGTCTATTGGCTGGAGTAACTATTTAACGTTTACTACTTCTTGAATATGAAAAATGGACGTCACCAACAAACCTAATTATTGTTGGATAACACAAAACGAATTAATAAACTTTTTACTATATGATTCAGTTTAACAACTGTGTTAAACGATTGAATAGATGAATTTCAGCTCACCCTCCATCTCCATAGCATGCACTTCGCTCAGATCGCTGAAGTAGCCGTCCTTGCTAACAGCCCGTACGCTCACGTACAGCGGCCCCGTTATATCACTAGGCACAGTCATGAGCAACGGTGGCAGATCCGCGTCCACTACTTGCATATCCTCCGTCGGATGGATTAGGTCTTCAGGAATCTCCTTGCCCGATAGTATCACTTGGTATTTAAATCTAGAATTAAAAAGAAAATGTTATTTACTTGGTTTATCTGTTTGTAGATAGATTGCTACTAAAATGAAGGAAATAAGAATAAATTTATTTTTTCATCAAACGCGCGATTTTAAACTTTAAAGTGTAGTGTTGCCAGGCAACGAACGAATATTTGTAAACCGTTATCTCGTATATTTTGCATTAAAACAATGTCTAAACTAGGTGATTTGTATAAAAACCTATTTGCAGAGTACAAGAAAGGCAAAAACCTAGTGTGGCTCAGAAAGAATTTAATGAGTTGTGGACTAATGCCAAACAAAAATACACGAGATCTGGGGGGGTTTTAATCTTAAACCTCACCACGTATCACCAAAGGGTGGGCAGGGTTAAAAAATGGTAAAAAAAAGCATCACGTGATTAAAGAACGGCCTTTGGACAGGTTGGACAGATATGTGGACGGTCCGATGTGTCGAAGTCGAATGGTCTCAGACGAGGATGACGCGAGACTCACCGGTGGTCCGTAGTGTCGAGGTCGGGGTGGTCCCAGATGAGCATGAGGTGTCCGCCGGGCGCGCGCCAGGCCGCCAGCCCGCCCGGCGCCGCCACCGCGCGCCCCACCACGCTCACACAACGCTTCTCAGCGCCCGCCTCGCTAGCCTGAAACACCATCATTATTAACATCGTCATTGGCATCATAGAGATCATTATCGACATCATAAAATTGCTTTCCCACTACCGAATAAGTGTATTTTTATACTTGTCAGCAAGAATGTCTGTCTAATTAAATATTTCACAAGTTTTCCTATTTCTGCCGTAAAGCAGCAGTGTTTCGGTTTGAAGGGTGTAGTTAGGCAGTAGACACAGGACAGACCATTCCAGGAGTAGCAACGCATCCACATACAACCTCAGATAGGATTTCCGTCCTAGTTGAGGTTTGATGTGGATTTCCATGGGCTTACAGTGACGACTTAACATCTGGTGGGCATGCTCGTTAGAATAAAAATTATATAGTACTTACATAAACGCAAACATTGTACCGGCCACCGAGCGGGATATTCTCTATGACGTGTTCGAGGGAAGAGTTTGTGGTCGATTTCAACTCGTACCTACTTATCTTGTCGCGAGTCTCTTCTGTTATGTCCAGCTGTAAAAAATAGATGCTTATATATTTATGGTCTCAGACAAAGACAATAAAAAATAACTGAATAGTCTTAAGTTCCGTTCAGAAGACTCTTACTGGTCATATTATACACAATACAAAATATTGAAATACCTATGTTCAATTATTTGAAATCTTTTTTTTCCTGTTTAGTATTGCTTAGTTTGGGATTTTTGTAACCACAGACACCATAAAATATGGACGGACGCAACTTACCCTGTAAGCTACAGGTTCACGAATGATATCACAATTGGCCTTCCAGAAAATTTGCAATTGTGACTTTTCTTCATCAATATTAACATTAAATTCCCTGACTGCTGCCCTGTAACGAAAATTAATTTTATTTAAAAATAACACTTTATAGTAGTAGACAGTAGAAAAATACAATCAAGAATTATCCCCATTGTGCATGATAGGTATAAGCTATAAACTAATACCTGGGCTAGATACTAAGCTAGTTTAGTCAAGCTAAGTCAAGCTGCTAGGATAATAGGCTAGGCTAATACAGAGTAGTACGGGCACTAACTATACAAATTAATATGCATTGACGAACGAGTTACTTTACGTGGCTTACAAGTAGAGCGAACTAGCAGAAATCGTCACGTAAGGAAAACGCATTATAGTCCAAGAGCTAATATAATTATTTATATATAATTTTATACATATATATTTTAAGGAACGCACCAAAATAATAAAAAAAAACATATTTTATCAATGTGCGAATCTGGAACCTTGATTCAATAAGAGCGCACCATGTGACATTTGCAAAAAAAAAACTAAAAAATATCTTTTAAGCTACTTGAAATTTTTGGAACGACTTGGAACTTTATGCGGCTAGACTTTAGAGCGAACAGACAGAAATCGTCACGTAAGGAAAAAGCGTCACATCCCCTCCAGGCGACCTTTGTAATTCAAAGAAAGAAAGATGACCGACCGACGTAGAAATCTATCATATTCAATAAACTTAGTAAACTTCACAGATAAAATGTAACAGTTGCTGTTATTCTACTTTTATTGTATACTCACTTAGGGTTCTCTCTTGTGATGATTTCCTTGAAGGGGGCCAAGGGCCCACCTTGCAGCCCCGCTGTGAACACGTACGTCGTGCATGGTTGCAGGCCTTCAATCAGCATGCTTGTGTTCTTCGTTAATATTCTCGTATCTGTACATATACACACATATTCTTTGGCACTTCATTTTTGATATCGTATAACTAATCCTTGTCCGTAATACCTATGCATATATATTTATATATATATATATATAACTTATTTCCCAATTTTGACTCCATTTGATGGACGTGAACAGTTGAATGTTAACGAACATATTCAGATAAATGCGTTTCGATTACCGAATCTAAACGAGTCATTATAAATAAAAATATACCGCAACCTTACAGCGGAGTAAAGTCATTTTAATTTACATCAAAGTTAAACCTCTTCAGTAACATATTCAGCATATTTTTTATGAATATATGCCAATATCACCTTACCCGACACTCAACTGCAACTGATGCGGTAAAATTAAATAATCATATGTACTATACCACAGTGTAAATGCTATAAACGATTAAAGCACTAACCGTTGGTCATTTCTCTCAGAGTCATCCTTCCCTTCACGACATTCGTGTAATGAACTTCATAACTCAAATCCTTATTCTTGTAACGTTCGCTAGTTGGCGCTGACCATGACAGCTCCACGGACGTCCGTCGCTCCTTTAACAGGATTGCGGTTACATTTAGGTCCTCGTCAGCCAAACCCTCCGTAACCAATGGAATAGTGAAGGGCTTGCCAACTACATCTTTCTTGTATGCCATTACTTCGATAAATAATTGCACGCCAGGTGGTAAGTCGGACACTGGAAAAAAAAACTTTATCAGTAAAGTGACAGCATAGTAAGGTTTAAACAAAACTATTTACGATTCCACAAGAAGCCAGTAACTCCTCGCTTTACCCTGTACAACTTCGACTAGTCTTCAGTAAGTCGAACAGATTTTGCTATCTCTATAGCTTAACTTCGTTTCCTAATTATACCTGTCCCAATAAAATGAAGAATAAAACATATTATGTATGATTTATACGGACCGAAGTAAAAGTTTAGTTGAAAAGCTGTAAGTCATTCTACACTCAGGTTCGTTCTCGTTACATCTCGGTTGTGGAAAGTAACTAGTAAAGTAAAGGCTTTGATGGTGGTAGTCTTATGTCGAGTCGGCGCGCGGCACCACCTATTTCTGCCGTAAAGCAGCAGTGTAACAACTGCTGTGTTTCGGTTTGAAGGGTGTAGTTAGGAAGACGACATTTGTCGGGAAATATTCCAACATAGTCCTTAGGAGTAGCAGCACATCCACACACAACCTCAGGTGTGGATGTCCATGGGCTGCAGAGACCACTGAGCATCAGGTGGCCTGCATGCTCGGTTACTACTCTACTAATATAAAAAAGGCAGTAAAACAAAACTCACGTGTCACATTACTATCGGTGGTATAGACGGGTTCGCGCCTGGCGTACTGAGGCGGCAGACGCAGCTGCAGCTTGTAGCCCTCCACGCCGCGGATACGATGCCAACGCAGCGCCACGCTGCTCTCGTCGGGCCGAGACACACTCACGTTCACTAGCTCGTCCACGTCGCCCACCTCGTCGAAAGTTATGTTCTGGACTTCGGACGACTTGGACGTGAAAGCGTTGTTCGTTGCCGTCACCTGTCCAAAATTTAGACGTTTAAAAATTAAATATTACTTTATCATTAAGAGGCCATCCATAAATTTCGTCCGTCACACGAATTTCATGATTTTGACACCCCCCCCCCTTGCTCGAGCCGGTCCCGCTTGTGAGACTCGGCCCCCCCCCACTCTGACGTCACAAATTTTTCAATTTTTCATCTAGCAAAAGACAAAAGAAATACAAATCAAT
>DWKW01003369.1:0-10078 GCA_018250115.1 Doberes anticus
ATTGTTTGACTAAATTGAACGGAACGGATCTTTGTAACTAATAATAATTTTAAATTACTACACACCAATTGTTTATTCATTTTACGTAAATAATTAGAAAAAATAGATTAACACTATTTTTAATTGCAATGATTACCTGTCATGGCGAATGAATTCGACGTCGTGTCCCGCATGGCACGTTTTGATGCAATTAACACAAATTGCGTTGCGGTCTGTCGTATTGCAGGTTTGGCATCTGAAATGAAAGAAAATATTAGAATACTTTTATTTAATCTCGAAGTCTGTAGTGTCAGCATCATCATGATGTGCTATTTTACGAATATGTCGATGCCTGCCACTTCACAATATAAAATCTTCCTACATTCTAGCTGGACGTTAAGGAATATTTTCTTTATACGTAACATTGAAAAGACAGTAATACAGTTGGATAACCATCCAATTTGATTTATAATTACCTATAAAAATCATGCATAGGAAACGAAGTATAGGAAGATATTTTGTAGAGGCACTGCCCGCCGCCGACAGCCTTTACTACCGCATCTTGATTGCTGAATATCTTGTTGCCCCGTACTAGCGGCGACACTCCCGAGGCCAAACATAAACCTGTAATTTAATAAACAACTTTTGTAACATTCTCTTCAGACATCATTATCGAAAAATATTAATATATTAATACTATGTGTACAATAGTATGTAATGACATGAAATATTGGATATTTTACTCTTAACAGTACTTAATACGGGTAATAGTTCTTGAATACATCTGAAGTGTTCTATATATAAACAACTCGTATTATTAGCTCATTGCCCAAACCATCTCATCCCTGAGAAGAGATCTGTGCCCAGTATTGAGCCAATTATGGATTGATGATGATGTTGATTTTCATTTGTTGAATCATAATGAAAATGATTCCGTTACCGTGCACATACCTCCAAATCTATTATTAAATATTTGATTGTGTTCGAGTGTGGCGGTAGCGTTGTTGGTGATCTCGACGCCGGCTGCGAGCCCATCGAAGATGCGGTTGCGTCTCAACACCGGGTGGCTTTGCGTCGAGATCAATACGCCCGCTTGCGCATTGCGAAATATATCGTTCTCTTCTAACACACCCTGAAAAAGTTTTAAATTATAACATTGTATAAATAAGCTTAATTCTAATTAAGGCACTGACCTACTGAGAATAAAAAATACTATATTAGCTGAAATAAGGACAAATATAATATGCTCTTGTTCTGGCCAGTGATATGTGTGGCATGTCATATTATTATTTTTCATTGATGTTTTCATTAAACAAAAAATAAACTAAATAGAGTTGAGAATATTGAAGAAGAAATTCCTTTTCTTTTTCCCTATCCTCAACAGCTCTCTATGAATGAGAGGGTAACTTATTATATTACATATTATTTACTAGAAATAATATTTTTTAATCAGTCACAAATAAAGTAACAGTCACAAATAATGGGTTGATGATGATGATGAACCATTTCGTGAACTTTTGCTTATGTGTAACAATTTATTAGGCAAGTGGCTTAGACAAATAGTTACTGACAATTTTGTAAGTAATGATCTATGAATAAACTAATTTGAACATTACATTAATAAAATGAGTGTTACAGAAACCTCACCTTTCCACCGTTAAAAATGCATATACCGCCATCGCGCCCATCAAAAATCTTATTCCTCTTAAGTGTTGGGTTAGAGTCTGTCTTGATCCACACTCCAGCCATAGCGTTATCAAATATTTCATTTTGTTCTAACAGCCCTAGGCCCCCATTGTATACAAGAACACCACCATTTTGCCCTCCCCAGATCTTGTTTCCACGTATTACTGGATTACTACCAGTTCTTATCTGTACCCCTGAGTATAAATGATTAAATATATCATTGTCTTCCAACTTTCCGTGACCATTATCGTAGAAGTATACGCCAACCTGTGGAATTTATTTAAATATAGATACACCACAACATCTACAAAATATTGTAACAATACATGTAGTAATAATATTCAAACCTTTGGAATTATTACAGAACAGATAGTGATTGCAACATTTATTTGATATTTGTATAATTAAGATCTTTGGTTTGTTTGTATTTGGTGGTTGCTCATACAGAATAACTCATACGAATTATAGTCCATTCGCGTCAAGAAAATAGTGACTCATCATTGTCACTCAGCTTAGCCACGCCTCTCGACCAATTAGATCATAGTAAATTAGAAAGTCGTGTTCACATTGACCAGTTAATAAATAAAATAAAAAAATATATTGCTGCCAATAATTCAACATTCAAACTTAAAGATGTAGAACAACTGTTTTATTATGCAATAGCAACAATAGACTCGAACAAATGGAAGAATTCCTGTAAACCATGTGGTCAATGAAGAAAAAAACATGTGGGACTTAGATGATGTTATGGAACTCGCGGTACAGAATTCTCTTATTATACATGTTAATTAAAATTCTGACAATTCTGATTAATTTTCATATTACTTAATTTTAATATTTGAAAATACTGTAATAAAAAGTTTGCTTTAATATTAATGGTTTAATTTATACCCCAGTATGAATAGGCTTTTACTTTGCATTTGCACTAATGAGTCACTATTTTCTTAACGTGAATAGATTAGTTAATCTACATGCATGAGATGATCTATTTTAGTTCAAAATCCTATTTGATCGAGGTAAATTCTTATGTCAAACACGTGAGTGCATGTGAATGCAGAGGCACCATAGCTACATCTATTTTTGATGTAAAGCATACTGCAACTATATAGCACGGATGTGACACAGTCGGCTGTGGATATCTACGTCCTCTTGTAACCACATGACATTGGAAGGCTTGCATGGTATAATGCATGTTATGTGGTCCCATTAACAAAATAAAAAACTACACACCTGTTTTCCCGAATGTATACGGTTACGCCGCAACACTGGCGTAGATCCAGTCGTGATCCACACACCTGCCAAAGTGTTGGCATACACTTCATTCTCTTCAATCAGCCCCTGGCCTTTCTCGTGCACATAGATACCTCCATGCTGCCCATGGTGAATCTTGTTGTGCCTTACTATAGGATCGCTATTCGTGCGGATCTGAAATAAGCATGGTCGGTTTTTGTTGAGTAATTTTTCAGTTTCACTTTCAACACTGAAAGATACATATGTATATCATAACATTTTCATTCCACACTAACAGTTAGTAGTTTTAAGTGTAGTAAGTGAGAAATTTTTATTAATGTTTTATGACTTTTTTTTTATTTTAAACTTTAACCAACCTGAATACGAATTATTTATTCTTTGATCATGGCTCATGAATCATGGCTCATGATCCATTTGTCTGTCTGTTTTGTAAATTGCATCAACTAACTATTGTACCTGCATTCGAATCCTGCTTAGCTGCATCGTTACGTAGAGCACCGTCTGTTATAATAGAACACACTCAAAATACACTCACTTGTATACCAGCTAATGCGTTTCCGTAAATATTATTGTGCTCAATCAATCCTCGGCCTTCGCCGAATATGTACACGCCGCCTTGATGTCCGTTATAAATCTCATTACGCCGTATGGTGGGGTTGCTATTGGACGTGATCCACACGCCTGCAAAGTTGTTCGAGTGGATCTTGTTGTCGATGAACTGTCCAAGGCCGGACTCGTGCACATAGATACCACCGGTCTGACCGTGGTGGATCTCGCAGTGAACTACGGTGGGGTTTGCGCCGGCCTTTACTTCGAACCCGGCGATCCTGTTATTGTGTATGTCGTTCGCCTCAAAGTATCCCTGTGGATATTTAAATAATTTCTTTACAACACTATTTTTCCCCAAAATGAATCATTGCTTTAATGTAATTTTTGATGGCATCATATAATTTATTATTATTTACACAGTACATGTGTTAAATTTGCATCATGCACATGATGGCTAGAAACCGAAAATAATAATATAGACGAAATTTTAACCGCATTATAGCAAATAAAGTATTTCACATAATACGGCAAATTTATGTACATGTCTTAAAAGTTGCATATTCCAACATAAGTGGCAACATAGTTTTATACCAAAATCTGCAATCACCATGACTTACCAGTCCATTTTCGAACGTGAATATGCCAACGTCGCGACCGTGGTGAATGTGGTTACGGCGCATGATGGGGTTAGCGAAGTTCTTCACCCAGATGCCGGCGAGAGCGTTGCGCGAGATCTCGTTGTCCTGGTAGGCGCCCTGCGCGTAGTCCGTGACGTAGAGGCCGACATTCTCACAGTCGCTGATGTCGCAGTGTTTTATCACAGGGTTGGCGCCAGCACCGCTCACGCACACCGCGGCTCCGACTGTGAAACGAAGGATCCGTTTGTTGACGTGTTTTGTGTACGTAGGGTATTTGGATTTAATTTTATAACATTGCATAGGTCATTGTTTTTGTTTTTCTCTCTCTTAATCTTTGAAATATCCATTATTATTATTGTTTGTTAAAACATGGTAACTTTTTGTTGCTTCAATTGAGTTTTTGTAAAATGTAGACATAAACTCATAAATACTAAGACTGTGTGAATACAGTGATTGATGGTGGATAAGAAGTTGTTGTTAAATATTTTGGACCTGAAGTGTTTGTCCTGATGTATGACATCAGACCGAAACTTAAGCGTCAAATACTCAGAACAACATCAATTATATAGTTTTTATACTCACAGTAGCACTGTATTCAGAATGAAATAAATAAAATTTGTTTCACTCATAGCCCCAAACTTGGCTTCCCCGTGTCGCGGTTGCCACACAAACATCTTTCTGGGAATCGAACCCAGGACTCTCCGATCGGCAGACCGCATGTTGACTTTAGCGCCATAGGGACCGTCATAGATGTAAAGATGCTTTTAATTGTGGCTAATGATAGTTTTACAACCACTAGACATTAAGTTTGGTTTACAACATGCACTATGACCAATTTTATTGTACCCGAACTATAGCGTCGTCAAAACTTAAATACAAACTTAATTAAACTTACCAACACTAGCACTGCGTATAACACAGTGATCAACGGTGGGTGAGCAATTGTCAGAGACTTCGAGGCAGTAGTGCTTATGGTGCTGCATGGTGCTGGTGGCATCCGGCGAGAACTTGAGCGTCATGTGACCGGCGTACGCGCGGCTCGCGCCCTCCGCGAACGTCAACGTCGACTCCGCCTCGCGCTCCAACACCACCGACTCGGCGACGTTGCCAGCGGCACAACCTGCCACAAATAGTGCGGATTGGACACTATCGATCTGTGTGTCAAATTACAAATTACTTATGTATAAAATGCGATGCGATTTGTGGGTATTGAGGTTCGATTTACATAATCAGAACGTTAAGAAACAAGGTTTTCCAAACCACGAGTAACGAGTTGCGAGTATTATGACTATGGATAGCTATCACAATAACCACACGTGAATAAATTCGGTACGTTAGAAAATCACATACTGAATGTTCACATACTCACCAATGAGCTGCACATCAGTGTCTATCGCGAGACATTCCTCCTGATAGAGTCCAGCGTGCACGAACACGAGCGCGGGAGCGGGCGAGGGCGCAGTGCGGCGGCACGAGCACGCGGGTGCACCACACGAGCACGGCGCCGCACCCGCGCCGCCGCTCGCGCTGCTGCTGGCGGCCACGCTGCTGCTGCCAACGCTGCTACTACTGCTGCCGGTTGTGCCGCCGCGTTCTTCCACGTATTCGAGAGCCGCCTGCATCGATACGCACTTGTTCATTATTAGATTTCATATGAATATCTTTTTACACCGTCTCTTATAGCTATAGAAAATTGAAGTCATCTCATAAACGACAGTCAATAGCTATTGTACAACGTCATGTACTGTCATGTAAGCACACACCAATGGTAGCAGTCTTATACCGATGGGTCGTCGCGCCGGTATTCCATTCTCGTACAGTACCGATGGATGCGTACATAGGATGATGCAATTTACTATATAATAGTATGATAATATTGTTGGTATTTTTGTTATTTTTTTAGAAGTTGTTAAAATTTGTTCAGAAAAAATATAATTAAAAACCAAGATTATCTCACCCTTATAGTATTAAAATGTCTGATACGCGAGTCCTTCTTGGGGCGGTGGTTGGGCCGCACGTGTATACCGTAGTACAGCTGTCTGAAGCTGTCCTTCCACGGATTCTCTGCCTCGCACTCGTCCGGCGTTACGAACTCGAACTGGCACGGCGCGTGGTGCATCAACGGCGAGTCGTACTCGAACACAGACTGGTACAAGCTTTTCCTGTACAATATAAAAATATATATTGTCATGTTTTTCTGTATTGTACAAATTTGGCACACATTTATTTATTAATTATTAAATTTCAAACTACATCTCAATCAGTACACATTATCACATACAGTGAGATATGGTTTTTTGGTATTTCCAGTTAATTTATTATATATACATTATTTTAGTTAGTTATACTTAATAACAGTAGATGCACTCTTTCGCTTAAAAGTTCAATCGAAACATTGAAAAATCTAGAGTATGCTGTCACTGAGTCTCTCTCAGACCAGAATCCAACAAAACACAAACACATCACATTCTAGCAGCAAAATATAACTATTACACACTTTCACAGTGCAACCATAACACAGACATACCATAGTTCAGTATCATTGGCGATGGTGTTGAATCTCTTGCAGACCTGAGCTACGCGGCAGAGGTCCCTCTCAGTGAGGTGGGACAAGATACAGAGAAGGACCTCATCAGGCAGCTCGTATTGAAGATATTGCGATACGTTGCACACGTCCACGCCCTGAGACAGCGATCTATGTGCAAAAAGATAACAATATAAGTGTAAAAACATTACAATTAATTTGAATTGGAATGCTAAAAAAAGGCATTAAATTCACAGTTTCAGACTTGAAATAGCCTAATAGTGTTTATATTACAGTTTTACTACCGTAATTAGCAGTTATATTATTATGCAACGAATTTGTTAACGCGAGAAACAGTGTACTTATTGTTTTCTTTGCTTGTATGGATTTTATACTCTTTTATATTGTCTGTTACAATTAAATAATGTGATGGTGGTAGTCTCATGTCGGAAGCTTGGCACCACCGCAGCGCCTATTTCTGCCGTAAAGCAGCAGTGTGGTCAGGCAGAGGATCATGGACAGGAGGCGTTCCAGGCCAGTATTGAGTACTGAGTAGCAACGCATCCACGTACGACCTCAGATAGGACTTCCGTCCTGGTTGTGATTTGATGTGGATGTCCTTGGGCTGCAGAGACCACTTAACATTAGGTGACCTGCATGCTCATCGGCTATTCTGTAAATGTATATTAAAAAAATGATATGCCGCATAGTAATATATTATGTAAAATAAGTGAGCTTCCTTTTCATTTCCGTGCCCTTTAACATTGTTTGTAGACATGTTTACTAAAATAATTATATGATTTTACCAACAATATACGCATTTATATAATTTACAAACGAATATAAGGTGATATAAGGACGGATCAGGCTTATGCAATGATTTCATTAACCAGCTCTTTCATTGCAAGATTAGATTTATATATATATATATATATATTGTTAAGGCAGAGAAAGCACTTGTCGTACTTATTGTAAGTGAAAGTACTTCAAACCGCTAGCGCTATCTGGAAATACCTGGATTTAAATAGAAATGTTGAACTGTACATTCATTACGTCGAGCAAACATGGTAATGATTGTCATTCTTGCTAAAGCCATTTAACACTGAGCGACGAGTTACGCCGCATTGCTCAAAACCAATCTGGATTACTTATAGATTTCAAAAATCATACGTAGGACGCCTAATTCGAGTACCGAATTTTATTCTACATCAACAGCATATTTTGAAATCATTCGGCCTTTTTGCCTCCGAAATATTTAACATCATTTATATCATAATTATTATATGATCATCATCTATGATGATCTATGATCATCGCCTATGGGCGACGTTTGATTCGGTCTGTGGAGATCGACCACAGTTCGATGCTCACCCTGCGCCAGATGCAGTCCTATTTAGACGATACATTTTAATTTTGAGCTCCTTCATCCTGAGATAGTCAGTAGAAAGTCTTCAGAGAATACAATAAATAGTAAAGTAGAAGAAACTAACGTTCTGGGCCGCTTCCTGGCAGGTAGAGAGCAAGCGCCGGAGGGTCCGGGCTCATGGTACGCCGGCGGCGACTTGCGGCGCAGATCATAGGGACTGTGGTGGCCGGCAGTGGTGGCAGGCGCGGCGGCCGGCACGGGCGGCGACCCGCCGCTGCCGCTGCCGCTCGGACCTGCGCAAGCTGTCGCCGCCATCGCGCTGCCCGTCACGTTGTTGGGGCAGGGGACTGACTCACATGGCTCCGCTGCAAGTTACATCATGATCAATCAATAGAATTATATTAAAAGTTGAATCTGATATAGAATGGAACACATGATAACCAACATTAAAGGCAAAAAGCTTAAGCTGATGAAAATGTCCTAATATTTGATTGGCAAAGAGTCACAGCCAGTGAACCACCACAGTTTGAACCAATAAATTCTATGTTGCATAAATATTGCCAACAAATGATCCCATGTTTTGTATTCAAATCTTCCTATTTTTTGCTTCAATTTCATGTTAGGTTTCCTTACTATTTTACAACTTACTACACACATACTATACAATAAAACTGGTTTACATAGTTAACAACAATTTTAGTAATTATTTTCAAAGAACTCTTCTACTATATACACTTTTTTGCACTAAAGACATTTACAAATAATTATCAATAATATATTTAGCAAAATTATTGTAAATATATATTTTCTTCATTTTCTATTTAAAATAAACTAGTAATAACTACAACTAAGCTTATTTGATAAACTGTTTCAGTTAATAATATGACAGACATGGCCCAAAATTAGTTAATTAAATTTGTACTGTGGAATAATGGACATAAATATTAATTTACAAAACTTCTTACTACTTACTAAACTAAAAACAGATTAATTTGTTCCTTCATGTGACAGATGTATGTGTGAGTTACATGCAATGAAGTCTATTATCAGGTACTCAACAATGATTAATGTTTCCTCTTAATCAAAGCTTCAATCTTCCAGTGACACATTTGTATTACAAACTAAACATGCAGGTATTATTTTAAAATTTGATTTGTTGCCAAAGTCATGACCTATTTGTACTATTAAATTGGGTTGCTTCTTAATTGCTGTCCGTACACATAGACAAACTATTATGTCCTAAATAATACTGAATTGTCATAAGCCCAAAGGCTGAAAATTATGATTGTGTGCATATAAATTCAAACCGAATGGTGCAAATAGTCTTTGATGGTAGTAGTCTTATATCAAAAGTTTGCCTGCAGCAGCACCGCCTCCGCACATATTTTTCCCTAAAACTGCAGTGTGATCATTGCTGTATTTCATTTTGAAGGGTGCGGTTTGGCAGAATACACTGGACAAGAAGCATTCCAACTAAGACCTCAGGAGAAGCAATGCATACATGAACAATTTCAGACCATAGGCAGTAGTAATCACTTAACATCAGGTTGCCTACATGTTCAGTTGCTACTCCTTTACAAAAAAAAAAACTTCCTGGTCTATACACATTCTCATAAGCAATAATTTTTCAGCTCAGTGAATACTGAGACAGATATTAGTTAAGAAATAATTTTAAGAACAAGGTCCAGTTCAATCAATCACTACATTCTATTTCTAAAGTTAGGTGTATAAAGAAAGTACAAAGTTGATTCATATTTTAAAACGAATTAGAGGTCAGCTTAATAGTTTAGAATAGTTAAATCGAAGAGATTGTTTTGAATGAATATGTAATACACTTCAAACAATCTTAGAGCAAAATGAATGCTAAAACTCTAATAAAATTTCAGCATAATAGTGTAAATTGTAATCAGTACCAAGTTTATTTAAAGTAATAAAAAAAAAAAATCTTTTTATAGCCAATCTAAATATTTACACTTGCCCAACAGATTTTATTTTAACAGTTAAACTCTCTATGTAGGCCATGTAAATAAGTAGAGTAGACTTGGTGAGCAAATTTACAAATAGAAATTAGGCCCGAAGTTAATA
>DWKW01003370.1:0-10077 GCA_018250115.1 Doberes anticus
TGAGGTTTGATGTGGATGTCCATGGGCTGCCATGAACACTTAACATCAGGTGGCCTGCATGCTCGTTTGCTATTCTAAGTAAACGTAAAAATGTTCATAACATTATCGTAAATAAATAATAAATATTGATTCACACCAATAGTCATGGGATTCCAGTTGTCGTGGGTCACACACAGATTCAAGAACACCAACACCCAGACCGGGAAGATACATTTGAACTCATCACTTAATCATCAGCATCAGCAGGACAGCTCCCGCTTTTACAGGAACCAGGGACCCTCTGAATGACAAGCAGGTACTACCGATCACTGCCCTGCACGGGACATCATATACGCATAATCATAGACATCCATCCTTAGTAAATCGCCACACACTCATAATACTAAATTTAAACATTTACACAATCAAATAAACATGCACATTGTTGATAAACTCCATTGTGATTGAGCACCATAAATCCTCGAAAACTGACTGAATGTCATATCGAGCGATATAAATAGAACCGTCAAGAATACATCAAAGACGTCATTGGAACCCTTGTTTCATTGAAACACGTGGATCCAAATGTGAAATTGTACGAATATCCCGCGGGGAATTGAGGAAATACCTATTTCGGTTTCCGCACATTTTGCTATTACAGCGTTACGAATTCAGACTTCGTTACACTAAAGCTAACAAAATGTGAGCATGTGAAAAGCCTAGCATTGAGCATTTCTCTTCATTGCCTTACAACAATTCTGCGCTGATCTTCAAATTACATTAAACCTCAAAAAATTTACCATAACGGTTTCATAGTTTATGACAAGACACACCTATTAAACCGAAGTACAGCAGTATTTATAATGCTGTACTACAGCAGAAGTTAGTGCAGGCAAGCCTTCGACATAAGACTCTACCAATATCGAATTAAAACGAGATATCATATCATATTAAAATACTCTTCACTGTTTAATTTATTATCTATTTTGAGGAGAGCTTTATAATGTCTAAGTGAATACGTTTCTTTATCAAGGAGCAACATGAACACAACTAAGTTCTAGCACATTTTTGAAAAACCATAAGCCTCGGTGTAAATCGGCAATAATTTATTATTACTGAAAAAATTACATCTTTGAAAATACTCACAAACAGGCATACGGGCCATCTGATGGTAAATGGTCACCGTCGGTTATGAACACTGACAATACCGGAGGGATGGCATGTGCGTTGCCGGTCAAGACTCGTTTTACAATGTCATAGCTGGATGGAAATGACCTGACGGCAGCTCGTTCCCCAACGTCGTTGACCGAAGCAGGTACGATCACAAAAAACGGACGGTGCATGATTTGCAAGGATCAATACGGTGGGATATAGGAATGAGGTCGGTGGAATAAGGCTTGAAGTTTTTCTCAGCACTCAGCATGATAATATGTACTATAGAGGACATAGAGAAAGCCTAAGCCTATGGTCCTCTTACTAGATACTCTGGGGACTATTAGGTATGATAATTAGGGATGGAGGTAAAAACTTTGTATGACATTTTTATTTGTGTGTATGTGGGCAAATAAATGTTTCTCTCTGTCTTTTCTTGTTTCGTCCTAATTTTTTATAGTCGTCACTATAACGTCATAACTCTTAAATAGTCGTTCTACTGGCCTAAAGGACTAATATTTGTTTAAAACTTTTAGGCGGAGACGTTCTACGTCATATTCTATGTTACCCTGGCGGTAACAACTTTGAACTATAACTTTCAGCTTGGTCACATACTGACAAGTTTTTAAATCAAAAACTTTATCCATTAACTTTACACATGCTTTAACATGAACGTCTGCATTAATAACACAAATGTATATAATATTGAACAGTTATTTTTAAATTAATTATAATTGAACTTAAAATTCAAAACGTTGGTAGAGGCTGTGTCGAATCGAATGCCTGCGCCTGCGGCACCACCTATTCCTGCCGCAAAGCCCTATCATCTCTGAGAGAAGATCCATGCCCATCAGTGAAACAATAATGAGTTGATGACGATCGTAATACTGCAAGTATTATAACACACATTGACGAAACGAATTCTGAAAAATTAAGCGATATGCGGAACTCACTATTTCATTTTAAGACAAAATATCTAAAAGCAGTCGTTTAGAACCGAAAATTTCACAAACCCTTCAAGGTCAACTAAATATTAAACAACACAACAATACGTCGTATTAATAACAATCATTTTCATTTAACATACAATTTCATTGCCAAGTCATTTGTTTCAACGATCGCGTGCCGGTTTACCAAGGATGATAATATAAGAAATAGTAGAAAAACAAGTGTGATATGAAAGCATATAAATTTGCCGCCACTCATTCGTCACTTGCTCGTTACTATGGAATGCGAGGGTCAGACATATATCTTGATGGACACAGAATTAGAATCAAATTAAATACAGAATTAAAGTGTTAATCTTAGATGTGTAACTGACCCTGTAGATCGGGATTTTTAGTATGAAAGTATGCATATATAAGAAAGGCTATAAATAATGAGACACTACAGATTTTTTCAATGCAAAGAAATCATTATTGTTCCATTTAATATATCCTTTTGGATGAGTTGAGTTAATTAAAGGTGGACATAGGGCGGATGTGGATGCTTTAAAGAAGATTTGAAACTGAGAGAAACGAAAAAGCTCTTTGTCAAAAGCAACACGAGCAATTCAATAGTTTTAAATTGATATTACGCTATAATTTCCGAATTGAAGTTGACGCACTCGCATGAGAGATACTAGATTAGGTAGAAAATGAAATTGGTTGACAGACAGTTCAACGGAGTCACGGCGTCCTAAAGAGGTGACCTTAAGACGTACCTTGGATGTCTTACATGCAGTTTATAAATAGAGTAAACAAGTAAAAAAGGAAACGAGAGACGAAAATAAAAGGTAGGTAGGTGCTGATCACAAAAATACTACTGTACGAGTTTTAAGAGCGAGTGATAGTCTAGTGTTCAAATCCAGGCACGTACTTCTAAATTTCAATATTGTTATTTGCAATTGTTTCTAAATTATGTGCGTATTAAAAATTAATTATCACTCGCTTAAATGGTAAAGGGAAACCTCGTGTAGAAACCTACATGCCTGAGAGTTCTCCAAAACAAAAAGTTCACATAAGCATGTTAAGTCCGCCAATTCGTACTTGGTCAGCGTGGTGAACTATGGCCTAAACACTTTCATCGCTAAGAGGGGACCCGTGCCCAGCAGTGAGACAATAATGGGTTGATAATGAGTTTTAAGAGAAGAAACTGTTAGTGACTAGACCACACCATACTACGGTGAAATGCGAACTTACGAACTGTCACCTATTTCAAACATTTATAAATATTGATACGAAAACTGTATTTCAAAGACTCATCAAAGCTAAACGGTTGATCACTGTTTTGTTTAAGATCTAATCCTTTGAGGATAAGCCAAATGTTATTTTAAACAAAGATAGTTACGGATGAAGGCATATCAATGATGTATATATGCGCAATTGTAGATACAAACAATTAAGAACTGTTCAAGATAAGAGGTAGTAATAATAAGGTAATAATCTCGTCTGAGATGTTTGGAGATGAGAAATAATAAATGAATAATAGGAGATGAGAAAGAATAAACAAAAAGTAGATAAATCGATTTCGTTTGATTATGTTGTTTTTGGAAACGAAAACAGCTGCTATGTTTTTCAAGTAAAGCCGTCGGTGGTATTTCCATCTTCATATCTTGAATAAAAAGTATAGTCGTCAAGAACGAGTAACCTCACACATTGGCTTACTACTCGTCTCTCTTACTGGAATTTTCAAAGAACGACGCAAATATTTTAGTCCGCAAACGACAGAAACAAGTGAAGGCGCGATCGTACTGTATGGCTTTACGAAATAACAATTAGAGCTTTAATGTTTAGTTGACATGAAAAGCGTAGGTGTAGAGCTAACTTCTTATGGATATTATAATATAAACATCCGTCCGGATCTCTTTGAATAAAGATTCAAATATTGGCATTCAATTGTTTTGGGTTACTTCATCCTTCACACATCAAAATCGAAGGTTGCATATGCCCGTTCTCTTTAGAGTATGAACTTAGATCTCATAAAAATACTTTTTGTGAAATTGTGAAGCAACGCTAATGTCATTGGCATGAAAAATCGGCTTACCATACTTTTAAGGAAAATAATAGGTTCAGTAAGCTTTTTACGAAAAAAAATATCTTATTATTCCTGCATACCGTAGAAGGTTTTACTAAAAACATTAAATACAATTTACGGAAAGAAGTAACATGTTTTTTTTAATGATTAAAGGGATTTTAGCGAATGTTACATTTTTACGTTACCTGTATAATTACGTCACCACGTCATGAATTTCGTTGATAGCTATTCTATTTCGTAGCAGTCATGACAATGGTTATGGTTGTGGTTTAGTGTGTAAACATTGATGATGATGGCCGGTGGCCCACAACACACTTCGTCTAATCATTGACAGTTGCCAGTTGTCAACATAGAAACTTGCCTAATTCTAGCGTAATAGCATAAGCAAAATAATGTTATGTACTGGCTGTTATCTGAAATCCATGCTAATATTACAAAGATGTAAAGTTTTTAATTTTTAATGTAGAAGGTAATCTCTGAAGCCAACGGTCAAAAAACTGTCGATCAAATGCGTTTCTTTTGACAGTTGCCTTAACGGTAAGAGTTATAAGAACGTATCAATAGATGGCGCTGCTTATGTATCAATAGATGTATCTGATAAACACTTTTTTTCACTATCAATACAAAAGAAGTAGCGGACAACTGCAAGTATAAATTAAAAAAATATGTTTACGACATGTGTACACACTACGCTTATATTATTGAAACGATAAAAACATGTTCATTTAGAAAACATACGTCATGTTATTGATTTTAATACTAATTGTATTTGTACAAATATAACTTATACAATACGAATTGTATTTATACAATAAGAATATTTACTAACGTGATTTCTCCGCTAGTGATTTTCCTGCGTGATCAAACCATACAGTAAACTAACGAGATGTATTAAGCTTATGGTTGTAAATATTTGTGTTTACCATCGTTAATGGGAATGGATACACCATTTTGTAAAGGCGTGATATAAAGTGGCTACAACAGCTCACGCATATCCATAATCAACCTTAAATTTGATCTAAATCCTATCTTAGGTAGTGCGTGAATGCGTGTTACTCCAGAAGACAAAGTAGGTGCATATACTGGGGGCATCCCCAGTCTAGTGTATTCTGCCTACACTGGACTGGGGACATACCGTTTTAACCGAAACACAGCAGTTCTGTTTCAAGGCAGAAATGGGTGCGATTGTGACTCTACCATCATCAATCTGTAGGTCAATCTATACTATAACACTGTGACAGTGCTATTCTTGCACAAAGAAGATATTTTTGACTTGATTTTATAGTTTTATTTTGTACCACGTGAGCCTGAACTAACTTTGGTTATAAAGTAAACTTAGGTACACAGGTAGTATGTTCTAAGTTTCAATATATTGTTTGTTTATTAACGCCAAGGAAAGTGGGGCAATTTACTCAACAATACCTCAATCCAGTTTTCGGTACGTTCAATCTATTCATAGACGAGTGATGCTTGATGATGGGTGATTGACTGAATGAGAGATCAGCAGTTCGCATATTATTGAGACTATTTTTCTCTGTATTGCTCGGTTTCGTTACACTGTAAACTTTCATAATTATTACCACTTCATATCGAATGTGCTATCAATTACCGCTTAAATCTAACCCCAAATATAATTGAAATTCTCCCCGAGAGTCGTGACACCCTTCAAATGACAACTTCAAGTAATTTTTTATTTTCATTTTCATAAAATAGCAAACGAGCATTCAGGCCACCTGATGTTAAGTGGTCACTGAAACCAATGTACATCCACGTCTGAGGTTGTATGTGGATGCGTTGCTACTCCTGAGGACTAAGTTGTAATGCCTCCTGTCCAGTCTCTTCTGCCTGACCGCACCCATTAAACCGGAACACAGCAGTTTTAACACTGCTGCTTGACGGCAGAAAGCTTTCGACAAAAGACTCTACCACCATCAGATCATCAATAAAGGTCAAAGCACTATTCTATTGAATATTCTCTACAAGCCTATCGTTCAGTATGAGCCGCATGTTTCAATAATGGAAAAAAGGGAGATTTATATTCATAAAAGCGTTTCAGCGATACAAAGCACTTGCGATCTTGTAGCTGAAAAGCGGACGTGACGCGAGTGTACAA
Organism: Doberes anticus; assembly: GCA_018250115.1. Lineage (NCBI taxonomy): Eukaryota > Metazoa > Arthropoda > Insecta > Lepidoptera > Hesperiidae > Doberes > Doberes anticus. Next base: position 6,260 of record DWKW01003370.1, read on the forward strand.
AGCTTACAGATTAACGATGAAACTCTGATATTATTTTGTGCATAAATAATATTTACTTGTGGCTGGTTAATTGAATACATAAATTACTTACTGATAATGCTATGTTGAATTAATTAAAAACTTTATTCGCTTAGTTGGATCCTTCGCAGAAATTAGGCAATATATATATACATATTTTATATAGTTCTAATCTGTGTCGCGCGATGGTGAGACCATTGCGCGGTTATATACAACGAACTAAAGAAAGTCGAAAATGTCTAAACGAAGTAAAAAAATTATACTAATGGGATCATATTATACATTATTGTTTCCGCTACATCAATTTTACGAGATTTATAGACATTTTCTACTGGAATATACATAGAAGAACATAAGGAAAATATTTTTAAGCAAGGTCCTCATCATGGTCGTGTCTTTGAAAGACTAGGAAAAAAAAACAATGTGCGAATTTTTAAAATCGAGGTAAATCGATTTGTTTACAATGAAATCGGAACGTGATTGCTGCCTTGGCTGTCTATTCGAAGTTTTTATTCAGAGCGATTTTTATTACACAGACAAACGCTTTCAAACAATCACTGATTTACAATCGAATTGTGCGTGTGGTTTGGACAGATAATCGACGTTTGAGACGATTCTTATCACATATCAATTTAGTCGAAAACCTTCATTTTTGGATATAAGCTCTGCCCTTTGTATCGTTCGCGGAAACTGTAACGGAATTATTAACTCGTTTGAATTGTGGAATCTACGTCAAATTTTTTAGTTATTGTACGTTATAGAAATTAATTATCAGTAGTTATTTCAGTGAAGGAAAACATCGCGAGGAAACCTGCATAATATCCTCAATAATGTTCTCAAAGGCAGGTGAAGTTCACTCATCTGCAAAGGTTCGCGTGGTGGCCTACACCCTCTCATCTCTGAGAAGAGACACAGAACTCTAGGCAGAGGCGCTGTAGTGTGTTGATGATACACTATGATAGACTAATAATTACGTTGATAGAACGGTTATGATGTCTGACGGTGTGGAGGACAGAAACTTACAACCAACGTCTGTATGTGGCTGTATTCCCTGATAACTTAAACCTTTTAGGGAAAATTTAAATATACCATTTCTATTTAAGAAATATCTAAGCTCAATTTATTACGTTAACACGGCATGACATATTAACACTAGAACTGTTGCTTTGCGTTTGCAAACCACTAATACCCATGTTTGTGCAACCTACCTTCTTTAATCTTCCAATTTCTATAACTACTGTATCACTAGGTTGACTGGAGGCGATGGCTTTTACCGCCTATTGTATTGTCTTTTTATTCGTTTCTCTGTTTTATAGTGTACATTAAAGAGTAATATTACAAGTCGATAGTTAACAGAAAACGGGCATACCTTATATATAAACTGACCCAGACAATGACGTAGATGAAATTCCTATAACAGCAGCGGTTATCCTGGCTGTAGGTAATTCACAAAACCTCTGGGGGTTTAATACATCCGCTGCAAAAAAATATTTTAACAAAGAAACCAGGTCAAGAAAATGAAAACCGCAAAAGTAGTCTGCATAACCTTCGCCGAGAGGCTGGCGCGAAGTGATCATAATAATACACGTAAAACAGTATCTATGATGCGAATAGCGCGATAATTTACGTATTACGTATTAGACGGTATGGTCTAGAATCGTATGGGGTGTATTGTGAGGCACGGAGACATAATGTTGTGTCAGATCATCGGACAGATGTGGGCTACGGCCCCGCTGCGAACGTGTTACTATACGGTGCGTAATTAAGACGTTTCCCGGCAGTCGGGATCCGTGTCACTAGCGATACTGAAAAAAATTCAAAGAGCAACATTTTTCACACGAAACAATTTGGATTTTGAGTAATGAAGATTCATTACTCTGCGGCATTCCACGAATGCGCCGACGATACGAGAATTGGGAGTCACGATTTCGAAAAACGAAGAGTTGCGAATAACCTAGTTGACTGAAATGTTATTTGTCACCTACCTTTCGTGTACCTATCTTTGCATTAATCTATTAGCATTTGCAGGTCTCCAGGTCCTGGTCTTAAAAGCTTGTGAATTATCTAAAAATCCCCCCAAGTCTTCTAATTCCAGTGTTCCTTACAGGTAATATGAGTGCGAGTACCTTATAGGTTTGGAACATTTTCTCGAAAACGACTATTAAGCTTGATTAAATTCCTTTTGCACACACGCAAAAAGGAATGCTATCGGAATCTCCACGTCTCCAGCCAATCGTGTAAATCTTTGAACGTCCTCATTTGCAATACCTCTTCTTTATACAGTATCGAGGAACAATAAAAGGTCTTCGCATTCACGATGTTAGACCAAGTGCATAACAATTAGTAGGTACAACATGTTGGCATTATAATAACAATGCCGATATTACGACATAACGCTAACGATATTGGCAATATTGTAAATTCTGGTTTAGTGAACCTATTTGGCATAGTCAGCTCATGTAGAGTATGCTTATCTGCGTTCAGAATAGATTAGGGTAACTGTTGCCTTGAATATAAACAGACTCATGCATAGGAATAAACGATTGATTCTAATCCCGGAACTAAACAGTTTAGGCTTCTAAACACACGACAGCTGAAACGAATGCAAACAAAAATGAACTCTATTTGCTTCACAGACGCGACGCTACATCGACACCAAGACTCGCGACTGCTGATTTGGAACAGGCCGATATGTTACGTAGAGACGGCAAGCAACATTCGACCTTAACGTCAACATGATCTCGGATACATGCCGTATCTATGTATATACTTGGCGTGGTAAAGTAAACAAATAGTGGCTGTGATAACGCACACGTGCGCGGTCGTTCGCGCAACATGTGTCACCCGACGTCCGTGATTCATTGACTTCTACACACATCGATTACGTATAACGATATAGGTAGTACCATTTGTTTTTTCATTCCCATCCTTGATCTCCGATAGAGGTGTGCTCTCTACACACGAAGTCCGTAGCTTCAGGCATGTATCACTTGATCACTTACGGGCATTCTTTTTGGACGGGCATTACAACAAATAAGCGATTAGATTGCTAACAAAGATTTAATAGTAAATCCCTACTCTCGATGAAGTCGAGATTATTATTATTCATCAGAATTCAGATACCCTAGAACAAGTTTTACAGTTAACAAACATTTTATCATATGTCGTATCAATCCATACTTCTATTAGCAGCGCCCATAGCGAAAACTTAGTGAGAATTTAAAATTGGTGGTATCCATTGCTCGATTTCGTATTTAAAAACGACCATTGACAATACGTCATCGATATATCAAATTTGATGTATGCTTTTGTTTTTGTTTATTTAAACTCGTACTAGGTCATCAGGGAAGAGCGCGATATGAAGTTTCGAAAAACTTTCTGTCGAATCCAAAACTTCGATGATGGACGTAGAGATATGAGATTATGAGATTTATTCAACAAGTTAAGTCTGAAAAGCCTTAAAGCTTTCAATTTCGCTGGCAATTCATGAGACAAATACAAAACCTCTTTATTGTACACCAACGAATTGAACAAACAGTGAACGTAATATTTTATTCTTATTTATTTTTATTCAAACAGAATAGCAAACGAGCATGCATGTCACCTGATGTTAAGCGGTCACTGCAGCCCATGGACATCCACATCAAACATCAACTGAGACTGAAGTCCCATCTGAGATTGTACTCGTATGTTGATTCGTTGCTACTACTGAGGACTAAGTTGGAATGCCTCCTATCCAGTGTCTTCTGCCTAACCACACCCTTCAAACCGAAACACAGCAGTTCTCACACTGCTGCTTT
>DWKW01003371.1:0-10076 GCA_018250115.1 Doberes anticus
TTCCCCACAAAAAACTCGGTGAAGCTGGAAAGGCCGCATGGCCCCCAGCGTATGTAATTAGAAAAAAAAAAAAAAAAGGTTTGACACATGGTTGCGTCCATTCTCGCTTCAAAGCGCTTTGCTAGCTGCGCTCATAAATGAAGCGTCCTAATTTAGTTCTCATGGGTAATAGAGCATCTATGTATGAAGGACGTAAGATGGAAGATGGAACTGAAGTCACATGGAAGCAGAGTATCTTCTACTTTTGTATAATTGTAACGGGGCATATTTATTTATATTGAACATATTTTGAAGTTGCTAACACATTTTTTTCCCTAAATCTTTGCATATCTGTTTGTATGTTTGTTCGCCAATCACACGAATACTGCTGAATTGATTTGAATAGGACTTTCATATTTTAAATGATGTTTAGACTTAAATACATACTGAAATAAGTTTGAAAAATAATATCGATCCAGTAGATTATTTATTTATTGATGACCAACATGAACACTGTAGGTATCTACATCAAATGGTGCAATAGACAGAAATAAAAGAAGAAAAAAATCTTGGCGCCATTTAATTGACTTTTTTTTTTTTTAATGTTAATAGAATACCAAACGAGCATACAGCCCACCTGATGTTAAGTGTGCACCGAAGCACATGAACATCCACATCAAACCTCAAATAGGACGAACGTCCTATCTGAGGTCGTATGTGAATGCGTTGCTACTCATGAGGACCATGTTGGAATGCCTCTTGTCCGGTGTCTTCTGCCTAACCACACCCTTCCAACCGAAATACAGCAGTTACGAAATAGGTGGTACCGCGGAAGGCGAGCCTTCGACATAAGACTCTACCACCATCAAAATTACGACTGATATACGATGTCGCGGGCAGTAATCTAGTCAAATGAACCTGGTATATTCGGTCATATCAATTATAAATTGCAATGTAACAGAGTGTCCGTGTATATTGTAAAAATGTTTAATAATTGATATTTGACCTTTGCAAAACTTTGTGTGGGAAGGAGGGTCGTATTGCATAGAACGTCCTGCCGGCGAATGACGCACGGTGTAAGGTGTCAACGCTAGTTACTGTTTCCACGAGCTATTTACAAAAATCGTAAATCAACTGGGATTTGATTATTCTGGTTGTTTGAAGAATGTGTGTAACGTTTGAACGTTTACTGTCTGCAAAAGTTTGAAATCTACCAATCGGAGTATGGTCGAAACCTTACATGCAATCTGTCACTATTCTAAAATAATGATGATGTCGTTTACCCAACAAACTCTCGGCTAAAAGCTAAGGAAGCTCTATGAGGAAAAATACGGTTGTAAAAGCGAAACGACTCATCATGAATTCTTTAGGTACATCTTTTAATCACTAGTGCTTATCCAGACAATTTTTTTATATTTTTTTATTGTAAAAACAGAATAGCAAACGAGCATGCAGGCCACCTGATGTTAAGTGGTCTCTGCAGCCCATGGACATCCTCACCTGAGATTATCTGTGGTGCGTTGCTACTCCTGAGGACTACGTTGGAATGCCTCCCGTCCAGTGTCGTCTACTTAACAACTTAACTACACCCTTCAAACCGAAACACAGCAGTTCTCACACTGCTGCTTTACGGCAGAAATAGGTGTGGTTTCACAAGAGTATCGGGGAAGGGGGGAGGGGTTATGGCAACGCGCACTACTTTATATGGGTCTAATTCCTATTAAAGGTTATTCATGGATGTCTTAGATGTCGACAGTCTAGTTTGGCCTTCGGTCTTGGTTCAATTGCCAACATACATTTTTCAAAATTGTTTGCTTGGTCATATTTGGTTATCAATGCTGTTCGGTGAAGGAAATCATATATATATAATCAATAAATTTGCATGAAAGATCTCCGTAATGTTCTTAGAGGCATGGTAAAGCCAAATCCATACCGCCAGCCTGGTGGACAATAATGTGTTAATCATAGTGATGATGCTGGGTCTATGACGATGATTAAGTACTAATCATTAATAGTGAACTATTTAGTTACTACTATCATTGAATTGCCAGCACTACCTATGTCACGTGACTACCTTCACTAGAAATAATTAAACATTTTGATTAATAACTCACCTTTAAGAAAACAATTGGCTCCTTTGAATTGTGTAAATGCTTCGCAATCAATAGACGGAACTCCAAAAATGATTGCAAATCAACGTCCTCTTTGGAGTGCTTCTGCTTCGCTCTGATTGATATTGACGCAATATTGATGATGATTCAAATATATATCGATTATTGCGATATTTGTATACACACTAAACACATATGGGTAAACAATACGGTTGTTATTGTAATACAGAACACTACACTGAGCGAATTCATCCTTATGTTAATGCATTATAGGTTAATGTCATATTTTTACAATATTAGCATGTTGACTGACTAAATAGTGCACCGGTAGGTATAAATATAGTGCATGCCTATTTTTTTACTATTGTGTATGCTTGTTGGAAAATGAAAGGGTTAAGTACGATAATAATTGACTTCATAAAATTGTCGCATAAAGATACGAGTAGAGAACAAAACCAAACTTTGTTTGCTGTATAACCATTTAGCAGATTTTTCTTTTTTTGATATCCTTACCGATGCTGCCTTAACATTTTCTTATAAAGCATTTTCCTCATCCTAATAGTACCCAGGTTCAAAATCTCTTAATTCAAAATTATAAAATCTGTGTCAAAATTAACATTATACTTTGAAAGTTTACATTAATTTAAAGAAAGCAGTTATCGTTAATTAATTTTTACTGCATAGATTTTCTTCACAACTTTGTAAGAAACTGATTTTTTCCTGTATCGACACAGATAGATAACGTAGGGTTAATAACAAATCAAATTACATAGATAATGATTTATTTAAAAAATCCTCTAACAATAAACAAACATGCGAATCATGACTTCAATCATTAACAATCACTTTGGATGATAATCAAAAATATTTGACATAATTAGCTAAACAAAACAAAAAATACAGTTGGTAACCGAAGCGACAGGAAAGACGCATAAAGGACCCGATCAAGTTAATGATATCGATCAAGACTTGTAAAATGATCAATCAATAAATATAATAAATATGGAAGTATCACTTCGAACAAATTCAACTCGAATTTACTTCGAGCGGTGTAGGTATACGAGATACCATGTAAAATACGCTAATGATGGGACATATTTTTTGAAAACTGTGTTATGATTGATTGAATAAAACTGTCAAAAGATTCATGACTCCGTTAATAGAGTCAGGTAAAGTTGTATTATGGTGGTCGTTTGACTGCATGAACTTGATCTAACTTTACACTTCCATATTTATCACATTAAAATGCTGACAATCATAAATTTAGTAATCATTGCGTGACTTTTGAACTTGATAGGGTTGTTCCTAAATTTAATCTAGAATAAAACTCAGTCGATGACGAGTTGACGGAAGGAACCATCGATGCCGAAGAGCTCATCATAATTGGTAGGCTTTCCTGGCCTGAGAGCCTCATTCGCCTTGTAGTTCTCTTGTTCCGCGAACCAGTCCTTGTACTCTTCTAACTTCTTCACCCACGCATCTGTAACGAAACATAATTTTTAATATCAGTTTATACTTGTAAAATCTATATTTATTTTGATTCTAATTAGTTTTTATGAATAATTAATATATTTTTATATTAAGGGAATTCGTATTTTCTAATATTTAAATAGATTATTGAAAACAGTATTTCTGGTCACATTTAATGAAATATTTTTAATTTTATGTACATTTCTTTAAAAATACACTGTAACTATAAGTATTTTTTTTAATTTACATTTAGTATGATAATATATGTATTTCAGAAGACTACAATACCTTTACATATTATTAATTTGTTAAAAAAAGTAACATTGTAATATATTAGTTATAATGAGTTACGTACTATGGAGATCATTCATGGGACCAGCGTTGCCACCATATTCGGCTGGCAACATTTCTTTAGGCACGTATTTGTACACTTCATTAGCATCAGTGTGAAGGAAGATCTGAAAATAAATATAATAAAAATAATTCATCACATAAAAATGTGTTCACACTTCACACAAAATTGTTCAAATAATTTTTCACAACCGCCCCAAACGTTACTGCCCCGTACTAGCGAAGAAACGAAAAAAATCCTAAGGCACATATTACATAGAGGTCAAGCTGTAACTCGGAAAGATGTCGCGAGCGGTTGGGAAAAATTAATTATCTCTGGTATGCTATAGCGATCTTGTTCAAACTTATCCTATAAATAATAAAGCATTTACACTATGAAAGTCCCATTCAAATTTATTTAGTACTTTTTGCGTGATTGAATAACACAGATTCCGCTACAATATAGAATATTAAACAAGTTATATAAAATATTTCAATAGTCACCCTGTCTCTGATCTTTTCCTTGATGAAAGGTTTCACGAAGTTGACGATCTTATCTACTAGAGGCGAAACGTTGATAACGTGCACTTCCTTCAATTTTACGGGGTAGGCTTCCTAAAAAAATAAAAAAGAAATAAAGTAAGTCACTCACTGACTAAACCCAAAATAAAATTGTTTTATTACACATTAAATCCCATAATATATCAATTTTGAAGTTAACGTTTCACACTCATAGCCTCATCATTCAAATTTCTGCCCCGCTGGGAATCGACCCCGGAACTCTCCGAACGGCAGACCTCACGTTGACCATGACGTCATACGTGTTGTTTTATTACAACTTAATTTTGTGTTTAGACATTTCAATTCGATATAGTGGCAGAGTAACATACAAACTCAACCTATGATTATTTAGACCAACCTGAACGCAGACTAGGAACTTCTTGACCAACGTCGGGGTGAACTTGGCAAAGTGAGTTGGGGTAGCGACGGACGCATCCAGGATGTAGACGTCACCTGCCACGCCTTCCTTCTCCTCTGTTAGCCTGACGTCACCCAGCATGAGAGCTAGTTTGAAGGCATCTGCCACGTTGGGAGTTTGCGCTTCTTTGTCTAAGCCTGGAAGAAAGAGAACACTGTGGACCAAGTTCCTTTCTCATGTTTTACATTGAGTCCTACGGGGTCCTTCAAAAAAGGTGACAAGAGACTAGAGAGAGAGAGACTTTGAGGTTGGATATAAATTTCCATGGGCTGCAGTTACCACTAAGCGTCAGGAATGCGTATACTAGTTTGCTACTCCATCAATAAATCCGCTCGAGGGCAGCGCCAGTCGGAAAGGATTTAATAAAATTTTGATATTTCGGTACGTTACATCAAAATATAACGTAGAGACAGATTATAGATAACGAAGAGATCTTTCAAACTAAATAAAGAATTAGAAGAATTATTGAAAACTTTGAGTCGCCACCATTTCGAAAGTACGATTTACAGTAAGTACGATTTAAAGTACAAATATTTATATGTAGTTTTCAGTAAGTCATTGGTTGGGCACATGATTTTTGTGTAAAATTTTACCGAAGTTCGTGGTGCCATATTTTATTACATCTCATACGTAGTACGTATGTTGATTTTTAAGAAAATGTATTGTTGTGTTTCAACAAAAGAAATTGAAATTAATTAGTGCCCTGACAGTAAACATTTTTTGAAACCGATTCAAACTCCACATTTGAAAAAATATGCAAGTTATTTTCACAGAAAACAGCGAAATTCACAAAGAATTAATCAAATTGTAATAAATGTATTGCAAATTGCAAATGAACAATTTGAGATATATTCCTAAAACTTGTCAAATACCCTATTCATACTCGTAGTACCTCACTTAGAAAACTACGTATTACAATAGTTAAACCTTGCTGATAAAGTTCAATTACCTTTCCAGTCACTCATTAGGTAATTGGTAAATACATTATAACCAAAATTAAAAACATTAAAATTATGTTTGAATATTTTGTTTACAGTTTACCTCTCATGAGGATGACCCGACGACCTTCAGGCGTCAATCCCGGTAGTGGTGGCATTTGACTGAAAAACATTTATTTGATATTTTCAGAAATATCCATTAAGTTTTTTTAAAATATGTAATATCAAACGACCATGCAGGCCACCTGATGTTAAGTGGTCACTGCAGCCTATGGACATCCACATCAAACCGCAACTAGTAAAGAAGCCCTATCTGTTGTTGAATGTGAATGCGTTGCTACTCCTCAGGACTAAGTTGGAATGCCTCCTGTGCAGTGTCTTCTACCTAACTACACGCTTCAAACCGAAACACAGCAGTTCTCAAACTGGTCCTTTACGGTAAAAATAGATGCTGTAGTGGTGCCGCCGCAGGCGAACCTTCGACATAAGGCTACCGTGAATTTTTTTGTCATTCTTCAATACTTTTAAGTCCATATTAAATTAGGTCCGTACAAAAATTATATTACAATTTTACGTTGCAAGTGGAATCGTAATTTCAGAAAAGGTTACCTACCAGTAGGTACTTACATCATAATTATGTACTTACATCAAATTTAAGATTTCCTGTAGCTCGGGGCGAGTGACGTCACGATTGTCGAAGAATTCAGGTACTGCAGACCGCATTGTGAAATACATGTCCAATTTACGCTTGGCTTTTTCCAGGGAGAACTTGCACCCGCGGAGGAAGGTCATGATACGCTGGTCATCTGTAAAATAAATGAACAAATTTGTCAACACGATAGAGGTCAGAATTTTTTAGGGTCGTTATAAAATTTGGTACTCGATTTTTTCAAGTGTTCAATAATCTTACAATTTATCGAAAGTCTGGTGAATTGGACCGTTTGATCGTTTTAAGAAGGCCTTATTATGTCTGAACACATTTTCTTCAAATGCTCCAAAAACGGTATAGTAGACACCTACTCAGCAAAATTTTAAAGAACAATCTCGAAAAAGATATATTTCGACAGTGTGAATTTACTCACCAAACTCATCGGGTAGATGTGGCTCCTTCTTCAGCCATTCCTTGATGTGAGCCAGATCCTGCTCCTTAGTGTCCGCCTTCTCGTTCAGCTCCTCGCGGATACGCTGCCACATCTCGCCAGCTGGCTGCTCCAGAGTCATCTTGGATTCTCTTGGGCCTGTAATAAAGACAAAATGCAGAATTGATTATGGTTGTCCTGAGCGGAAAGTGTATTATTTTTTAATATTGTATGCTTCCTTTTTTATCTTAAAAGAATAGCAAACGAGCATGCAGGCCACCTGATGTTAAGTGGTCACTGCAGCCCATGGAACCTAAAACCTCAACTAGGACTCAACTCCTATCTGAGGTCGTATGTGGATGCGTTGCTACCCATGAGGACTAAGTTGGAACGCCTCTTGTCCAGTGTCCTTTGCCTAACCACACCCTTCATACCGAAATACAGCATTTCTCACACTGCTGCTTTACGGCAGAATTAAGTGTAGCGGTGGTGCCACCGCAGGCGAGTCTTTGACATAAGACTCTACCACCATCATCTTGTCCATGATGAGATTTCAAAGCCTTCCTAGGAGGTTTTTATCATCATCATTAAACCCACTGCTGGGCACGGGTCACCTTCACATTGATGAGGGGGTTTAAGCCACATCGCATCTATTGGCGAATATGCCTTTGATAATTGAGTATTCCTATACATGATGAAATCCTCACGAAGCGAGATGCTTGCCGGGATTCGAACTCAGACCTACTGGGCACCATCTCACTTTTCAGGAGCTTTGTTAGGAGTGTGAAGAATTATTTTTGTATGTTGTATTTTTCCAGGAACATGTTACAAGAAGCCTTGAACAAGTTCACCCAATTAGCACAACTCCTGGACACTTGTAAGAACAAATTGCCCCGCTTTGCGAACTGAATCTGCGGACGTCGTCGTAAGTGTGTGAGGAATTGCATTTCACGCTACAATATTCTTTGTTGTATTCATCTTAAAGTTTTTTAGTCTTCCCAACATCTTGTTGTACATACGATAGACTTTTTTACTATTATTCTGTAGTTATATACTATCCAATAGGTACATATTATATAATAGGTACATAATTTACAATAGGTACATAATATACAATAGGAACATATTATACAATAGGGACATAATATACAATAGGGAAATATTATACAATAGGTACGTAATATGTATATATGCTCTGGTGTCGCACGTGTCCTTAGGCGACGGTGATCACTTACCATCGGGTGGCCCGTATGTCTTTATGTCAGTCTTTTGAACATAAATAATATTTAGTAGGTACATAGTATACAATAGGGACATATTATGCAATAGGTACGTATTTATATATGTGATAACTCTGGTTTTGCACGTGTCCTTAAACAACGGTGGTCCATCGAGGCAATCGGGTGGCCTGTATGTCTTTATGTCAGTATTTTCAACATAAATCATATTCAGTAGGTACATAATATACAATAGGTACATTATAAATAATAGGTACAAAATTACAGTAGTATTAGTATTTAGTAATTAATAATTACTCTGTTATGCTCAGTTCATGGAGATGTTTTTGTATAATAGGATTAACAATGCGCGTGCATGCCATCGGATGTTAAGTGATCACTTGCAGCCCCAAATAGGACTTTAGTTGTCTCGTAAGGGATTAACCCTCAAGAGGATTAAATGTGATTAAAAATATTTTTAAAAACTTAAATTATACTGATAGTACATCTAGTGTTTATCGAGCATTATCATGCTTGCGACAGTGTCCGCGTGGATTTAGAATTTTTAAAGATTATGTTGTTTTTGTTATTATACAACGTTCTTGGGCAACGCCATCTACCGATAAGTTCTGAACTAAAGTGCTGTTATAATAACATTTAACTATGATCCTATGGGAGCGCATTACGGCGGTAAAAAGTGTCATATCATTATCTACACTAATATTATAAAGAGAATCCCTGATGAACATAGGCTATATTTAATACGACAAAAAATAGGAATCTGCGTGAAAATTTAGACAATGTAACCCAACGTGTGAAAAAAGTACCAAAAAAGTCCTTATATCGCGTACGTTGTGAAAATTATTGACAATAGAGCAAAGTGATGTACTACAGTTTTATAGAGGACATCAACATCTATAAAATTGTCCGCGATACCATATGTCTAACGCGGGTGAAACCGCGATGCACAGCTAGTTAATTAATATAATTTTATTTCAAAGAGACTACGCCACACAATTAACGATTATAGACTGTTTTACACTAACAGCATCATCATTATCCACACATTATTGTCCCACTGCTGGGAACGGGTCTTCTCTGAGGCATGAGAGACTTTATATGGTATAAAGTTCACCACGCTGGCCAAGTGCGGATTTTGGACTTCAGATGCATTTGAGAACAATATGGCGAACTCTCAGAACTAATTAATTTATAATACGCATATAATTTGAAAAACTTATAAAAGACATTATTCGAGAAATAGAGGATCGTGCCGGGATTTGATCCTCGACCCAACGTAGCGGGGTCGAGATGCTTAATCACTAGGCTAATCAATCACTAAACCTCTACTAATAACAGCACTTTATATAAAATTGTTAAATTAACTCCATGAAACTCCCTAACCAAAGTGAGTAGTCATATGTTGAAAGCTCCAACTGCTGTGTTTCAGTTTGAAGGGTAGTTAGGAATAAGACACTGGACAGGAGGCATTCCAACTTAGTCCTCTGGAGTATTCCGTTTGAAATAAAAAAAATGTCGCCTATCGTGAACAGTTCTTGGTGGGAAAAGTCCGCAGCGTAAAACTTATAACTGACATGAATATTCCAGAACTAATACATACATTAGTCTACAGAAGGTTTCTTTGAAATCCTTTTGATGTTCTTGCACTTCGCTATTTGTTTTTCTTCGAAAATCACGTCTCATCGCTGAGCGTGGAAGTTTTAAAAAGTTCGCGCAACCTCTTAAAACTGAATATGGTGGATGAAAAGAAGATTTATCCTTGATATTGTAAGGGTAGCTAAATATTTTCTTATAGAATCAAACCTACCTTTTGATGTTTGGTAAGAATGATTATAAGAATTGGTATTTATATAAAAAAAAAATATTATGAATAAAATAGCAAACGAGCATGCAGGCCACCTGATGTTAAGTGGTCACTGCAGCCCATGGACATCCATATCCAACCTCAAATA
>DWKW01003372.1:0-10076 GCA_018250115.1 Doberes anticus
AAGGGTTGCTTAAAACATGGAGGTTCCTGCGTACCTAATTTCTGTATAATGCTCTCAAAATTATGATAATACCAATAAGAATTTCTTCTTAATTATACGAAAAAATTAAACAGCAACGTATTATTCTATTGAAATGTCTCTACTTCTCCTTTAAACAAATAAAGTTTTTTTTAACTTTTAAATACGGAAACATGGTACACAATTTACTATTCAACTCAGTTTATTGAGTTCAAACAAATTCCCACTAAGCGACACGTTTATCTACGCACATTCCCATCTTTATTAAATTGCATATCATGCCAATGACCAAAAACAGACGGAGTGTTGCCGCGGGCAATCTAATCATTGTAAGAAAAAATTCGACAAGGAGCACATTAACAAGTTTTTGCGTCCGGTCAAACAGCGAACACACCATACGAATACTAATTCACTTGACCTTGAACAGAATCACGTTTCCTTTCGAAATGGGTTCGTGAATGCGATATTTTTAGAATAAAAGCAATAAGAGAACGCGAAACAAAATAAAAGGGTTGGCCGAACGAATCTTCCCACTTTTTGTTCGTCGACCATCTTTTTCTACTTTGATGGAGCGTCCCAACTTAGATAAAGGAGCTCATTTGTTCCGCATCCCCGCAACGTACGCTTTTACGTTATTTCGTCCCCGTACGAAGAATAAGAAAGCTGATATCTACTCGTATTATTACACCTAACTCGTATGTACATACAAGTTTAATAAGTATGATAATTGGTTGCACTTAAAATACATTATTTACTCGTACATACGTTATATACGTTCTTACATTTACCTGCAAACCTCATTATTTTGTTTGAATAAAATGTGTTCATCGTATATCATAATTTTATTGCTTCACAATGTAGGTAATATAATTTAATAGACCGCGAAGAACACAAAAACTCTGCAATGATCATTAATCTGTCGGTTCTTGTATTGCTAATTAAAATAAACTTAAACATATAAAATTAATCCAATGAGATATAAAAAAATATATTTAGATTTTTTTTCTGTAATAATATAAGAAAACAATTAATAGCAATAAATCTTTGGGCGAAAATACAAAGAAATAGGTACTTGCCGTACAAAAGAGTTCAAGAGATCTATCTTGTACTCAGTAATTATTTTATTAGATGTTTGCTATCCATTTAAATCAATTACAGAAATAATATTAAGATCCTTATATGTTTATACGTTTCTGAAGAATCAAGTGGACTATTTACTACAATTTTAATTGTTGAGATCACGTTGAATGCCCTGTTTTCTAAAATCCTAGTTCGCCATCAAATTGCATAGGATACTGCTCTACCCTGAGTAATTTTTATAAATTGTACGAAATTTATTCTTAGTAAGGAGTCGGCTTCTAAGCGTGATAACTTTAAAAAAATATAATTATTAAAATCTTGGTAAAAGCAAACGTTACTAAGGGCCTTTAACATTTTGATTCCTACATAGAAGGTTAAATATGATTTGTTGTTCTCGTGGACAGTTGTAGGCAATCGTTGTAGGGCTTCGTTTGCGTTAGTACAATGACATCGACAGCGCTGCTATTTTAGTGAGGTTTGGAAGCCGGCCAGCGCGGCGCGTAAATAAACGCACACGACAAACGCCCGCTACGCTCTCTGCAGTTCGCACCGATTTCGACAAAAGCGTTCCGTGGTGAGGGAGGGCAGGGGCACAGCTTCACTGTTTTGTCGTGAAGTAGAACAAAAGTAAACTAAAATAATCTGCAGAAGTTCAAACACCTGTAATGGAAAGATGGAGAAGTAAACAGAGAGTTGTTTTCATTTCGTGAATACCTGGATAGGTATGTTTTACTCGCCGTATTCCTATTAAATTAAACATACCAACTTCAAGAAGCTAGTCCTTTTAAATTGTGATGACATTGGCATTGGCGAGAAATCTTCGTATTCAGAAAAAATAAAATTCAATTAGGTCAAGGCTTTTACACAAATTAAATACAGTAACATTGTTACTCATCTTTGGCATTATACAAAAACATTGATAGGTAAATATTTTTAATGAGACAACATACAACAGACCGATATCAAAAAATTGGTAAACCCGGAATAGAATGTTAAAAGGTGTCTTTTCTTTTTAAACATATATGGGCAAAATGTTAACAAGTGATCTATTCATACAGATGACTTACTCGTAAAGTTTGTTCGTTAAGTTTCTTGTAATTTAAAATTGTAAAATACTTATATTTTTAGATATAAAAATGAACAGAATAACAAAGATCGATATGTCACTTAATTTTTTAAGGTAATTTTATATAATTAAAAGAGCATTATGTAAATTACTCTCATTATTAAATTCTCAAAGGAATTAATCATTGAATTAAAGCAGTAATTTAAATTACGAAAGCATTAATTCGTAAAGACGTCGATTACCTCGTGTAAGTATTCGTACTATTCTTGTTTATGCGGTAAGAATAAATGGGTTGGCATAATATCATATAGTAAATTTGAATAACCTTACTAACCTTGAGGGTTCAAAGCACATCCTGCCCGTGTTTAACGACTTTGCCTAAACAAACATTTTCACGGACATGTGTTTAGCCACTAATGTTAACGAAACGTTGCCCGGCCATCACAGACCGATCCTTCTTTTGAAATATCTTTTTATAGCCAATTGCCCATAACTGTTATTATTACTTTCTACCATTCTCGTTCCTGTTACTCCACAAAGCAGTTCAAAATATAAGTCGGTACCTGCTGTGAGTAAACGACGCAAAAGTTTTTGTGATGATTTTTTGTTCGGTTTCTTAATACATATCGCCGACCCTTCCTCGCTGGGGTCTCAGATAAGTACTCCTTCGCTTATCTTATCCGTAAAGCAGACAACTCTAAACTTTAGATAGGGAAAGAGAACATTTTTATCAGGGTGTGTAATTTACAAATAAATTGTAGAAAGAATGCTTTGAGAGGTCCATATTGGCAATAGGAAGTGTAAGGGTTACTCTTTGTTAACGAGTGAATTGTCGATCCACGGAGAACGATCGAAGCTATTCAACTATTGTTCTTTGTGCGGTTCCTAGTAGATGTTAGTTACTCGTATGTGTAATTGGCGTGTGATCGAATGTGACGGAATAGGGTGCATCGTCCGCTCCTGACCCTGGCTGGCCCAATGCCACGGCATATCTACTCAGCACTGGGCACGCCGCCAGCTCTCAGATCAGAACCTTCCGCATCGTTCGCAAATTATCTTTCGACACCGACTTTTAAATTTATTCTACGGCTATTTTGTAGCTATTGATAGATATAATTGCTATCGGTAGTATATCTGCCGCAAATTTTAGTCATGACTATAATATTTAAAAAAAAACAGAAAAATAATTAGATTTTTAATAAATTGCAAATCATATTCGTAAGTTTAGTTACCTGTTTATCTAGCTTTTCTCAAATTAATTTCTGCTGAAAAGTCGTGGATTAGTGCTTTTAAATACATACTAGGCAAAATCTTGTAATCTGTATCCGTTTTAGGCACCTGAGTTACCTATTTAAACGAATTAGGCTGTTCCATCCACCGATTTAGAATTTGGATGCTCACTTTCGCAACATTACATCGATGGTTCAGAAATGCGGTTAAAATCTGTTTTCAGAGAAGAGAGTTATTTCCAATCGATTGGCCACTGCGACTTAATGGATAATTAATTGTTAGTTATTGGCAGATTGTTAGCATTGGCATAGGTTCCGGCCGATGAACCGCCCACGTGCGTCGCTACTCATATGCATGTGCATCATATCTTTGTATTTGCAAATGTATTTTAGCTAAAGGAAACTGCGGTGATTATTATTTTTTTTTCATAACTCAAATTGTAGCATAATAAAATCCGTTGAAATGGTCAAATTCAGCTCAACAGGGGACTTTTTATTTTAAACCAATACCATATTAAATCACTAATAATTATTTACTATGACATACATCCTCGTCAAACCATTACTGCTCCACTAAGAATAGCGGGTAATTTTGAACAGACTTCAAAAAAGCTTCATATAATCTTTTTTTTGTAAGTTCAGCGATTTCTCCGAGATTGGAGGTCGCTAAATATTTTAAAACTATTTGATAAATATTTGGGATTAGTTATTTTTTTAAAGACTAAATAAGTGATATTAAAACGATTGATTAATGCATTTGTTAAAAGATATTACGAGTATTTATAACAAAAATCAGATTAGTTCATAATTTACAATCGAGAAAAGTGCTTTCATTTTTGTTAAAGATTGTAATTCCGAAATGAGAAGGGTTAAGGCCATATTTCACATGCAGGCCAAGGATGGTGCATTTCACGGCCGTCTGAGAACATTATGGGGAACTCTTAGATATGCAGTTTTCCTCACTATGTTTTCTTTCATGCTTTATCATAAATATTTGATGGTGGTAGGGTCTTATGTCGAAGGCTCGCCTGCGGCGGCACCACTACTGCTACCTATTTCTGCCGTGAAGCAACATTGTAAGAACTGCTGTGTTTCTGTTAGAAGGATGTAGTTAGGCAGAAGGCACTGGACAGGAGGCATTCCAACTTAGTCCTCAGAAGTAGCAACGTATCCACATACAACCTCAGATAGAAGTTCAGTCCTAGTTGAGGTTTTACGTGGAAGTCCATGGGCTGCAGTGACTACTTAACATCAGGTGGCCTGCACGCTAGTTTGCTATTCCAATTGAATAAAAAAAAACGTCAACCCATTATTGTCCCACTCCTGAGCACAGATTAGATCGCCAAGATTAAGATTAAGTTCAGTCAGTACTCCATCACGTTTGCCAAGTGCGGATTGGCGGACTTCAAGTGCCTTAGGAAATATTATGGAAAACTGACAGGCATGCAAGTTTCCTCACAACGTTTTCCTTCACGCTGCTTTATACTTAGCCATTATTAGTCTAAATCATGCTCGTGATATTCTATTTATGGTTTAAATTAATATACCACAGTTATTATTATGGAGTTCAAGAAGATAAAATTGCTTGTAAATAGGGAATAATTTATGTATTATATTAATATCTATTACGCTGCAATTAATTGTGAGGTAAGACTGAACTCGAGTTGTTTGGACTCAGTTTAGAGCACCCGCATACCAGACATTATTTCAGCCGATATTTTGGGCGGATTAGACGTCGTAGTTGGCCGACAGCTCTCGAACGATTTGCTAGCGGTTTCTGAAGAGAGAAGTTGCTTAATGAAAGTTGAAATTTCAGGGCAATATGCCCTGAAATTTACTTATTATTGGTTTCATGAAATTGATACGTCCCCGTCCACAGTGATAGATTATTTACCGTGTTTAAATCAGTAAAACGTTGTACAGATTTTTTTTACACGACAAGCAGCGGTGAAGTAGAACTGGGCAGCCCCATTATCAAATTAAATTATTGTCACGTCAAAGCTCGGAGCGAACTAAAGTTCAAGCCGATACTGGCCGATAATTCAGGTACTATCGGCCAAGTCGGCCGACTAAATAATCGGCAAGTTATCGCGCGTATAAGAGCGTCATAGTAGATTTTGAAGTCGGTCGATATACTATAGATAGTTATTCATCGGCCGATACCGAATCATTGTAATAGGTATGCTCAGTTACACACATCTTCATACTGATTAGGAGCCTGACATAACTATCAGCTGATGAAAAGTATCGGTTTGCAAGGCTCTTATTGTGGGCTTTAAATGTACATACATACATAATATGTGTGCAGCGGGTTGCTAAGCCGGCTAACTACCCCATCAAAAGGTAGAGTGTACGGGTACAGTCGCGATTAACCTCGATATTGATGCGTCCTATCAGAGGTCCCATATCTTTTTATAAATGTGGCTGGTCAACAAAGGTGATAGTTTTATAGTTAGAAGTTCCACATGTGTGGATCTTTCTCTTTTTAGGGCATCTTTTGCAAGATTCCCTGACGCTAAAAGCTGCATGAGCTATTTTACAGTTTAAGAAAATATTAGCAACGAAACTGGTTTTTCAAAGATTTTGCATGTACTTATATTTTCCAGGGTGACTCAAATCATCGCAGTATCAATGGATATTAGATACGTCAGATGATCTGATTGGCTAGACAGTTACTACAGCCAGGAGAAAAATAGGTCAATATAGTACTTATTTAGGTATCAGTACGTTTTATAAAATTAAAATCGGAATTTCAGATTCAAGAAATGACACTTTCATTTTGTTCGTAAATGTGATATCTTTACAATATTTAAAGTGGCTTCTGTACAAAGGTTTTTTATGGCACATTTAATTTATTTTTATAACATATTTAACTAAATTATTGTTGAATCGGCGCTCCTACTACTATTGTCTTTTGGTTTTTTATTTGCCAATCACTCAAAAACTACTACATATAGTATGTGTATTATATATGTATATTTTCTATATTAACAGAATAGCCAATGAGCATGCAGACCACCAGATTTCAACCGTCAGATTCCTCGTTTATTACTCTTCTATATTAAAAAAATATATTTCTTTACAGTTACCATAGATTAAATTGTTACTCCTACCCAGATTGGTGAAAGTAAACGGTAGGTCAAACACACGTAGTAAAATTAACCATTCTTGGACGTCGGCCAGATGATCATTCAAAATACCTTGGTCATGAGTTTGTTTAAAAACTTTTGACGTGATCATTCGCGGTTAAAGTCACATTCATGAATTTGCCAGCCCATCATCACTTCTGGCGTAGGTTCTTGGAAAACTTTTCAATCTGACATTTCGACTGACAGTTACAAATGGTAACAGTACTTACGCAATCTTGTTTCTACGAGTGAAAGATGTGTTCTCGAAAGATGTATTCATGTTAGAAGATACGTTGTAACATAGTGCCCTTTATTGCAATCCTCCTTTAACTATCTCATCTTTTTCTGTCCGTCTTACTATTCGATTTAAAAATTATCTTTAATCAAATTACCGTGGTTCATTTTTCGCTCGAGCATCACATGGTATAAATAAGCAGTAAGGTTTCTTACTTTTTAAATTACTATTTTTGTATGTACCTGCTCATATTGGAAGTTGCTCAGTTGACAATTACTCAACTTTGTACTCTCAGGATGTCCTCTATCCTAATAATAAAACATTGTGAACCAATGGTGTATTTTAAAACGCTCCTACCTACCATCATACTCCAAAGACCCTCACAACATTATATTAGAAAATTGCGATTGAATGATTCAAATTAATTTATTCAAGACAAACAAGTATCTGCGCATGTTTAAACATCCATTTGTACTGTACGCTCAGATATGTACGATTGTACGAGCACGAGCAAGTACTAGCGGCCAACGGCGTATTCAAGGCGAGTCTAGTTTAATGGCGGGCTTGTAAAGTGTAAACATAATTGCTAACGACGACGATCTCAGCCTATAACATAATCTAAATGAGCAAGCTCTCGGTCGTTATGAGGTCGGCGTAGATTGTGTTAACTAAATGTTATTATTATTATACACGTCGCGTAATATGCATGGCGTAAGATAAAGCTGGGCTCCATATGTGCTCCTGCGGCGTTCCCACGACGTTCCGCCCCTCACCCCCTCTGCGATACACCATGTGGCAGCCACCACTGTTGTTAGACCTATTCTTCTCTCTATGGACAAAATTTAGTATCGATGTTAAAAGAACAATACAGGATCACGGAGATCTACTTCGTTTGGTGGATTATGCCTCCCGGGTCTTCGTGGTATAATTCCACGCCTAGGGCTTCAGAAGCAATGAGATGACGTTAATTGATCGACGCGTGATTGATTAATAAAATATTTAAGATGAAAACGGGACACTGCATCGTAAGAGATGCATGTCGATAAAAATTTTACGGGCGATGATGTGTTTATGTCTGACGAAAATGTGGTTGGAAGTAATCCATAATTACGAGTCACGAGCTACGACGTCCCGTTGACGGATTAGATACACTTTACTTCGGTGTCAACTTAGGCTACGATAACAGGAAGATAAAAGACTGTTGGTATGTCGTTCAGTGAACTCACGCAATGAAAATCAATTCGTACGGCAAACAAATGAAGCATGCATCCCTCCGGTGACCTGCTAGATTTGCAGGTGGCGGGCGTATTAAGGAGAATCACAAAAAATCGTACGTAACCGTCACGCTACGTGTTGTATGGATTCCTTTAGATTCCACTCTCTACCTGCTCTTTTATTTTGACGGCACAATACGGCACTTTAGCCATGTATTGTGCTAATGTTCTTGGATTTAAAAGTGATGTGTTATGGTGATAATATTCGATAGTACGACGAGTCTGGTTATATTTTTTTAATGACACTTAGGTTTTTAATATTAACGGCACAATCTATTTCCGTCGTTGCACGTTAGCTGCTTTGGTTTGGTGGTACATTTAGATATGTGCTGAGTATTTACTTATTCCTGTGCTGTGCATGTACGTTACATAGGGAGTCAACAGTAATAAGTGTGTAGAAGCTACTTTAGAAACATTACTTAGGCACTAAAAGTGATTTATGTCCGTGGAGCATAACATCTCGGCTTCGGTAATAAATAAGAATGTTATGTTCTCTAAAATTGTTTTTTGCATGTCTGAGATAACTGAAAATTATTAAGAAGGCACGTCTCTGTACTGGTCTGAAAGGCGTAAAAGCTATGAACATAAAAGTTTTCTTCAGAATTAATTTTATGACGTGAAATAAGTATTTTCTTTTTTATAAGTTTATTAGTTTGTCAGACGTGCGATTGCCACTACGTGTAATTGATGGTTGAGACTTATGGCAAATACTCGCTTGCGGTAGCATCACTGCTGCTCCTATTTCTACCTTAAAGCAGGAATATGAGCTCTGTGTTTCTACTTGAAAGGTGTTGTTTGACAAAAAACGTTGGACGATGACTCTCCAATTCAGTACTTAGGGTTAAAAACGCATCTGCATAAGACCTTTGATATAACTTCTAACCTATTTGAGATTGGATTGGATTGGAAGCTCTATGTTTTTGCTGTTTGTGCCTCTAAGCATGAAATTTAACATTTAGAAAGAAAGAAAGAAACATTTATTTTCAATGAGAAGAACTTACAATACATACATATTATTATAACATTGTACATTAAAATTTAAGTAGGATCGTAAGTAGTGCCCCTTACAAAACATACATTTAGGTAGATAATTAAAAAAAGCGTAGTATTATTTTTACGTCAAGGATGGATTAAGGTGCTTAAAGAGGACCCTAATAATATGAAACCGCGAGGTACAGTACAGCTAGTTTGGATAAATGACAAATTTGGAAATGCGCATCGTTCTTGGCTACAGTCACTGCGGCAAACAGCTTCGGTTGACCCTCAAAAAGGATTTGTAATTCTGAACACGACAGCACCAATAAAATTCTGGCTATACCTCAATTGAACTGCGGAAAGGAATAAAAAGTTTTACTTAATACGTGCTTAAGTCAGGATGGGAAGAACGCGGTAAATTTTTAAAATAAAGCAAACATTTTTAAACACGTCAGATTTTTTTCGGGCCTAATCGCTCAAGCGAATTAAGCTTAAATATTTCGAGAAGTACATGGCGAGACGATTTGCTTCTAATTAGCTGTGTTTAAGAATTTCGACTTTCCGCTCCGATGGTTTAGGGTTCGAATCCCATCACGAAGTTCCAATTTTTAGAAGTTATGTGCGTATTAGTCACTAATTATATCACTTGCTTTAATGGCGAAAGAGTAAATATCGTGAGGAAACCTGCATGCCTGAGAGTTCTCCATTGGTAAGTAGTAAATTAGTTGTATGAAAGCCATATTTAATAAATAACGCTTCACAATCATGGCCCCACACTAGGATTCCCTGTGTCCAGGGTTCCTAAATCTAACTTCATCATTAAAATTTCTTTCCCGCTGTTAACCGAACCCAGGACCTAACGAATGACAGTATCATGTTGTCCACGACGCCGTACGTGTCGAATCCTATTGAACTTTTAGTGAGAGTATTCGTACCCAGCAGTGGGACAATAATTATTTGATGATGAGGGTTTAAATGATATTTAGTGATGTGTATATAGTGATGAAATAGTAATTTCAATGCGGATGAAATCCATTTTATTACTCGAGCGTTTTTTATCGTTTACTATTT
>DWKW01003373.1:0-10075 GCA_018250115.1 Doberes anticus
GCCACCTGATGGTAAGTGATCACCGTCGCCTATAGACACGAGCAACATCAGAAGAGTCGCCAATGCGTTGCTGGTTTGTAAGTAGAGCTCTTTTAGCGCCCTTTTTGAAGAACCCCATGTATTTATTAAAATGCTGTCTGGAGGTACTATAGAACATTTTGGAAGAGTATTTATTACTACAAACATCTTAGGATGGCTTACTGTTTTTTTTAATGGAATATCAAATGAACATGCAAGCCACTGAGCAAGTGATCGCTGCAGCCCATGGATATTCACATCCAACCTCAAGTAGGATGGAAGTTCTATCTGAGTTCGTAAAGGATGAGTTGCTGCTCCTTAGAAGCAAGTTGGAATACCTCCTGTCTAGTGTATTCTGCCTATCAACACTCTTCTTATCGAAAGACAGCAGAGATAAAACTGCTTCTTTACGGCAGTTTTCAATATAAGAGGGCAATACCATTAAATTAATAAAAAATGAAAATTTATTGTTCATGTTGTCTTCAAAACACACTCATTCTACATGCCACTCCAAGATTACAAACTCATCGCCGCCACTGTCACTAAACTGTATGAAAAACACTGATTTATTATAACGACTCTAGCGCCACCTATTGTGAAATTGCTGTACTAATTATGAAACCATCTCGGACGTGAGCACAATAATTCACCGATGCACAGCGATACCAGAGAATTGGGAGGAAGCATACAAAGAGTTGACGGATTTGAAGAAAAGTAATTTTTGCGCCCTTTATGAAGAGCCCGTCTGGGAACGAATCCAGACCCTTCGACGGCAGACCGGCATGTCAACCACTGCGCCATAATGATCATCGCCCTACTGGCGATATCTTGCTAAAAATAAATTGGGAGTGGCTAACTCCGGTACAATCCAATTCCAGTTATACGAACGATACAAGTTCCATGATTTGCGATCTCATAGAATATACTGATCATACCGGATACAGAAACAGACAGAGCAAGTACTTAGTCACCTTGCAAGTAAGCTAAGAAATGACAATGGGGCTAAAGTTATTGTTACGCAAATACCCTATTGCATGGCCGTTGTAATCTCAACTTGACTTTGCAAAGCTGCTTGGCCATTGTTGATCCTAAGAGCGGGTATCATTGTTACTCTAGTCTGGAATGTAGATGCAGATTCAGTTTGAAACGTACTGGGAATTCTGAAATAAACAGGATAAGGATGGTGTATACTATGTTATAGTAACTACTTCATGATACGGTTAAAGTAAATCAGCACAGGTCTACTGACAGCTCATGGTATGTCAAGGAAGTTCACGCTAAGGTCCGGTCATAAGTACGTTGACCCCTGAGGCTTTATAAAACTTGTTCTTCGGTAAAACACACAAAATATAAGAAATACCCTTGTCTAATGCGCTAGCCTATTACTAAAAAAAATGTCTTATTATATGGTATATCTACCAACTAAAACCTCCTCGGCGACTATCCGCTACATGCGGGGAGATTGAGACCTTTAAAAATGCAACATTGCCGCCGTTGCGCTTCGCACATGGGGAACCGAGGCGAGAAGCAGATTCGCTCGCCTTGTCAGGCGCAGAAATCGATCAGTTTTTTTTTAAATATAAATCATATATAATAAAATGTGTAGGCTGAATAAGCTTAAAAAAATATTTTTGTTATGGTAACAACAGTTTGATATATATTTTTATTGAAGTCAAATACCCAATTGCAACAAGATACGAACCGATATGAACCTTCAAATTCAGAATCAGCGAGGTCGAGACGCTTAACGACTAGGCTATCACTCAATCACAAAAATTTATACAAACACTGAAATGTAACTAATACATAGACATTTCTGTCCCACATGTGTTCCACGTTCAAATCGATTCTATTTTCATTATAGTCAAATACCCAATTGCGTTAAGATACGCCTGGTGAACCTTAAAAATCAGATATTAAAATTTTGTTGTCCACTTTAAAAAATATTTCGTTATTATGAATTCTTTGCTACCGTTCTGTTTACAGCTCAACATGAAGAATCAAAAAATAATTTTACATATTATGTAAAGAACAAATTATTGAAATCGAAACAAAAATATTTTTTTTTATTCATAATATGGTATAGCAAACGAGCAAGCAGGTCGCCTGATGTGAAGTGGTCACTGCTGCCCATTGACATCCACATCAAACCTCAACTAAGACGGACGACTTCTTTGAATGTGGATGCGTTGCTACTCCAGAGGACTAAGTTGGAATGCCTCCTGTCCAGAGTCTTTTTGAAGGCTTCGGTTAGGCAGTATGAGGCGTCCCAACTTAGTCCTACGTAGTAGAAACTCATCCATTACAATGTCCTATTTGAGTTTTGCTGTTGGTGTCTATAAGCAGCGATATACTGATTGGGAGACGTGTATGCTCCATTACTACTCCTTTAATAATTCTACATTTATTGACTTAGATTACAGATTAAATGTGAATCAAAATCAGAATTACAATCACGTATGTTTTTCATCAAGATAGTGGTATAATTTCCATGTTTAAGCCTTTTACGACGTAAAGCAGTTGATTGGCAAGTTAGTTAGCTACATACCAAACCGATATAAGATTACAGATTAAAATCAACGCCCATGATAGATAAATCTATCTTTTAAAAACAAAAACTATTTCAAATGTACATATATTGCATCATCCACACATTATTGTCCCATTGCTGGGCACGGCTCTTAGTGATGAGAGAGTGTAGGCCATAGTCCACCACGCTGGTCAACTAGGGATTGGCGGACGTCATATGCCTTTGAGAACGTTATGCAGAACTCTCAGGTACGCAGGTTTACTCATGATGTTTACTCACCATTAAAGCGAGTGATAATACGCACATAATTCCCAAAACTTAGAATAGATGATTGTATTTCTAAAAATAGAGGTGCGTGCCGGGATTTGAACCTCGACCCACCATAGCAGGTTTGAGATGTTCAACCACAAGGCTATCACTCACTATTACACACTACTACTACTTCTCACTAGTACATAATTTAAATAATGTTAAAATGTTGGAGCATCACTAACCAGTAGTTCTGAATGTCACTAAATATATTTTGACCCGTTGTATCCTATAACGAAACCTTTAAGGTTTCGTGGCAGGAAAACCTTTTGTTTGTATTAACACTCTTTAGCCCCCCTTTTCATCATGGTATGGTATCATGGATGGTTGAAGAGTCTTATGCCGAAGGTATTTACCGTAAAACAGCAGTCTGAGAACTGCTCTGCATAGGTTTAAAGGGTGTGGTTAGGCAGAAGACACTGGAGATGAGGCTTTCCAACTTAATCCTCAGGATTATCCTCGTCAATATTTTAATGTCCCACTGCTGGGCTCGATTCTCCTGTCAAAGATGAGAAGCGTTTCCACCACACTGACTAAGTCCGAAGTAGTTTCACGCCTTTAATAAGGATAGTTTTCAGGCATTTCCTTACGAAGTTTTCCTTCGCTACATAGCAATTGATAATATAATTCGTTCGAAGCGAATTCTTAATCACAATTTTTTTCTCCATTCACAATCAATTCTCATCAATAAAGTTACATTCACACAAATGACGTGAAACATTTTTGTATGTAGTTACCAATGTAAAATGCCTTTACAAAAGTATTGTAAAATCGTTGTTTTTAACCAATCCCCGCAATATCCTGTACAAAATTGCCCGAATAGGGTACGGATCGGATATTGACAATATTCGTTTTGCATGCCTCTTGATTGATGGATTGATTGACAGGATTGTTGTTGAGGCATCTTGGGGTTACAGAAAAATAAATAGGGTTTGAAACGCTTTGTATAATATGTAGTATGGAAGTTGTTTATCGCAAGCTGTATCGTACTGTTATAACGCGCATTTCTTTATAAATAATCCTACATTAGCATTACTCACTTCATTATAAATTTTCTTATGACATACTCGTAGATGCAGTATCATCATTTTTTATTGCACTATTTAATATTGTTTTAACAACGCTGTTAGGTCTTGGACTCCGTTGCGATTAGTACCTGCAAAATTTAGGAAATCATATGTAAATTACGTGTCAGTCAAATAGTGTTAGTCGAAAAAGTATTTATTTTTTAAAAGACTGTCGAAGGAGGCCGCGTAACAGTACGAACGTGTCACGTTAGGCAATACCCGGTGGTTTTTTCTTTAAATATTAACAGAATAGCAGACTAGCATGCTGGCCACCTGATTTTAAATGATCACTGCAGCCCATAGACATCCATATCAAACCTCAACCAGGACGGAAATCGTATCTGAAGGTTATGTGGATGCCACTTCTGAGGACTGACAGGTTAGAATGCGTCCTGTCCAGTGTCTTCTGCCTTACTACACCCTGCCCTTTATGACAGAAATAGGTGCTTCGGTGATGCCGCCGCAGACGAGACTTCGACACAAGACTCTACCACCATCAAAACTGCTTAGACGGGTTATCATAATCAACAGCCCACTGTCCCACTGCTGGACAAAGGTCTCGTCTTAGAGGCAAGAAGGGTAAAGCCTACACCGAGCAAGCGAGAATTGGCGGACTTCAAATGCCTTTATAACATTACAGAGAACTCTCAGGCGTACAGTTTGCCACGCGATATTTAACCTCGCCGTTAAATCAAATGATAATTAATTTATACGCACACAACTTCGAAAAATTGGAGGTGCGTTTGGGATTTGGACCTCGACCTACGGAGCATAAAGTCGAAATGTTTATATATATGTATCTATTGAGAATGGTACATTACCATTATTATTACATTTCATTACTAATAGATTCGATACATTTATCGATAACCTAATAGTGACATATTGTTTAAATTTTCGAAAAACTTGTTATAATTCTTACAAAATTTCATGCCTAATAAGGTAATATCTCCAGACCTAAAAATGAATCAATCACCGTCGTACTTTATGTAATTACAATACAAAATAATAGGAGTTCGTGTCGCAAAAGATTACTTTAATGTACCTACTGAATAGGGTAGCGTTATTAATATTCAAAACGTGTTTAGTAGAGCGCCATCTAGTGTTATTAAATCAAGTTTGTAATCTCGATATAATGGCAAATAATTATCTTAGTTTAATGGCTAGTATGTGGCCGTGTGCGGTAGGGACTAATGTCATCTATTTGTTTGTTAGTAATAATTTTCAAATTGGTTTACCTGTAAATAAATGACTCTTTCGTTAAAATAAAAATTAGTATAGAACTTAATGTTAGACTTGGAAGATCTATTGGTTCTACTATGGTATTTAAGTCTATCCATATGCATTTTGATGGTGGTAGAGTCTTATGTCGAAGGCCCGCCTGCGGCGGCACCACCGCTGACCTATTTATGCCGTAAAGCAGCAGTGTGAGAACTGCTGTGTTTGGGTTTGAAGGGCGCAGTTAGGCAGAAGACACAGGACAGGAGGCATTCCAACTAAGTCCTTAGGAGTAGCAACGCATCCGCATACAACCTCAGATATGACTCCGTTCCATTTGAGGTTGCATGTGGACGTCCATGGGCTGCAGTGACCACTTAACATCAGGTGCTCTGCATGCTCGTTTGCTATTCTATTGATATTGAAAAAAAAGAGTACCCAATTTCTAGATGCGTCCAGTTCGTGAGGGCATTTCGGGCTTAGAATTTTTCTATCTCTTAATATCTTAAATTGTTTAATTTAAATGTATAAACTGAGATAAAGTTACTGACTTCTCTAAGAATTCTCTAGGCAAATTCAATAATCGTGTGAGTTGGAACGGGTTAAACTCGTACACATTCTTGCAAAGAGCATTTTGTTCAATATGTTAAATGAACTTTTTTCACTTCTATGTATTATGGAATTCATTAAATAAATGGAGACTTAATTTCTTTGATAGAGTTTAAAGTCACGCACAAACCTGTAATTGCTTAACTCATTGTCGAGTAGACGGTAGCAAAGCAATTGTATAAATGAACAATGATAAAATCTTTTAATACATCACTAGCAACACACTACTGTCTCTTCCCTGAACTGAAAGAAGCCTTGACCATATATGGAAAAAACAGCAAATGAGCATGCAGGCCAAATGATGTCAGTAGTCACTCAAATAGGTCTTCCGTCCTAGTTAAATGTGGATGTGTTGCTACTTGTGAGGAATAAGTTGGAATATCTTCTGTTCAGTGTCTTCTGCCTAACCGCACTCTTCAAACCGAAACCTGTAGTTATCTGCTTTACAGCAGAAATAGTTGTAGCAGTGGTGTCGTAGCAAGCGAGCCTTAAACGTAAGACTCTACCACCGTTAAAACGAGGGATATTGCAAACCAAAACCAAATTTTTTTTTACTGTTTTGTTTGATAACAAACAGTAACGTACCCACAAAGTACTGAAAAGTTCAAGAAAGTAAGCCACCGTCTCCCGTCTCCCGTTTATTCTCCTTTAGCCGCTTAACTGAGGGAATGATTGAATTGTTAGTGATTTGCGCAAGCCGCGGGGCTTCAGTCGATTGATGTAATGCATTAATTCGTGAAAAGCTCTGCGTACCCGCGCCAGAGGCGCACGTGGCGGGACGAGGAGACAGCGAAGGGGCGCGGGGGCGGTGAGGCTCGCACGAGGCGCGCTCACGTGCGGCTGAACGGGACTTCGCCCTTGACACCGTCACCGGACCGGCGCAGCCTTTGCCTCTCGCGTACAAATCCAACCCTCATTACGGATGCACTGACAGATTCACTCGCATCGAAGGACTGTTTCTCCATACCGCACGCATATTTAGTCAATGATGTATGGTTGATGGTTATTGACATATAGTTTTTTGATACATTATTTTAGTATAAAGTCCACCTTAATTAGTTAGTTAAAGTTAGTTTGTTCCTTCGTCTATCTAATCCGCATAATCCCTAACCTAACTTCCCTACTAATATTATAAATGTGAATGTAAGTTTGTTAGTTACGCTTTTACGCCAAAACCAGTGAACCGATTTCAATGAAATATTTCAGTCCAACTTAAGAGATATGATAGTTTTTTATCTCGATTAATAACCTTTTATTATTGCGAATTTAAAGTTTTTTATCCATAAAGGGACTAATTTACATCAAAGTTCTATAAGTTTTCAATAGACGTCAGTGAGAGTTTCACAATTTCTCTCAATTACACGTTTCGGTTGTGTAAGTATTCAACAGAGCGCTATTCTTCCATTAAATTTTTTTCATGCTTAAATTTCTTCCACGTGTCTCGTTTAAATGCTGTATAATCAACGTGCCTGCCTAGTATTTTGCAAACGAATATTTGGTTTCATTGTATTTTGTATTTCATTATACAAAACAATTATAGTGCGCGAAATTTTGTATCAGATTTTTATTAAATCGCATACATTCGTCACACTATCTTTTTTTGCTGGTTTTATACAGTCAATTAAATTCAATAAAATATTGTATATTCTATACCTATATGGAAATGATTGTTTCTTTATTTGTACTCTATGCGGTCTTAAACCATTCAGTCTGCACGCCCGGGAAAGTTTATGAATAAGTAGGTACAGCCATTTCAAGATATGTGGCGCGCAAGTCGCTTTTATAAATTATTGTATTTCATTTAGTGTTGCTGTAGACCATGAGTTTGCAGGACATAAGTGCCATTTTGCATGAGTATGTATGTTTTACTACGCGGACCAAGTCGAGGGTAACAGCTAGTTTCTATATAACATTCGTTGCATAGGTAAGCAGCGCCATCTATCGTTAAATCATTGAATTCATTAATATACGTTTTTCCTCATACTAGAACCGTAGATGTCTTCATTCAAATAAACGTGTTATTCATTAGTACGTAGGTATTAATGAGTCAAGTTTAAATTTGAACTCTGTGTTGAATGCGTCGTTATAGTCAACATCTCGGTATGTTTTCAGAGTTTAGATTCCACTATTTGGTTTCTTGCATAGTCCAGGCGAGGAGCGTAAGCGCACGATGGTGTTACCGGTCAAGTGCACGAAATGTTGATAAGGTTACGTATAGGTTTGTATGTTTACAAGCAGTTATGTGATTTTGTACGTGTGTTGGACATCCAAGTAGCGGTCTATGGCGGCATGTTAGTTTCGTAGATGCGTAACTTCACGTGTGTTTGCGCGCGCGCGCGTGTGTGTGTGTGTGTAAACGCGGTCACGCTCGCGGATACCTTCGTGTGTTTGTCGCGTTTGCTATTTTTCCTGTTGTTCGCGTGCGCGTCTGATGTATGTGTTTTTGTGCGGCGTGACACACGTGGGCCGGTTCCTATTCATGCACCAGCGTTCTACCACGAACGGTTTACTGGACGATCTCGGGTGCTACTACTATAATAAAATAGTATGCCTTAGTAATAATCAATAACAATAATGAATCGCCGTCGTGTAAATATTTATTTAAATAGAAATTAAGTAAGCAACCTAAGGTTTTTAAAACTATGTTATTTAGGCCCTTTGTATAATTGCAATTAATAGGAATGAACCTTCATGCTGTTTCAATTAAAAATTTTATTCGTCATATATATAAAACATTTTTATAAAAATGACGGAAGTATTAAAACAAGTCGCTTCTATATCTTCCGCAAACTGGCTGCACTGCTGTGAGACGGCACATCTGAATGCTGCCAAGTATTCGAAAGTACTAACTGCAATATTTTTAAAGATACCGATGTTTATGTATCTTACGGCTACGTATCACGAAGTGACCTTCAAGCTCATTTTTATAAAACTGCATCTGACGCATCTGCATGTCACATCAATCAGTTCAATCTACCATTGTTTATTCATCGATATCAACTGATTCCTATACAAATTAAACATATCGCTGGACATAAAATGAATCGAAATGGAACATGAAATTCGTTTCTTAGTATAAGAGACATCATAATCAATAACATACAAAAAAATCTATCTGCTCAATTCTACTGACAACTG
The DNA here is from genome assembly GCA_018250115.1 of Doberes anticus. Taxonomy (NCBI): domain Eukaryota; kingdom Metazoa; phylum Arthropoda; class Insecta; order Lepidoptera; family Hesperiidae; genus Doberes; species Doberes anticus. The sequence goes on from DWKW01003373.1 coordinate 8,890, forward strand.
ATGTAATAGCTGTAAATGATATCGCCTATGAAATAGCATAGCATAGCTCTTAGCACATCCGACTTTGTGCTAACGTTGTCCAGGTAAATGAAAGGATAAATCTGGTTATGTTTTATAATTAATACATTCCCTGACAGCGTAATAAGTTTTGTTAGAACTAAGATACGTTTTACCGTAGTCCACGTCGATGGTGTCTTGGCAAATGTTGTTTTATACCCGTGCCATAATCAAAAAATAAATGATAGAAACTAGAACTAAAATTACTTATCTTATGTTTACTCTTTATCGCTGTTGGAATACCTAATAAATAAATAATTATACTCGTTTTTTATTGAACGATTTAAACATTAGAAGGCTTCATTCGATTACAAGTATTACGTACTAATGATAATAAAAATAACTTTCAATCAGCATTTTCCCGATCAGCGCCGCCTCCGGCGCTTTAGGAAACCTTTCAAGTTGAATACGCTCAAGTTCTCCGGAGTCCGACCTGAATTCAATTAAGTTCTTCAATATTATTCTGCGTTTTAGGTCTCCAGTAAGATTTTCGATAAATGCCCTGCATTCAGAGTGTTTATTTTGAAAGGCGCTTATATAATTGCCAGCTGCTTCCCGCTTTTGCATCCGCAGTGGGGTCGTCATGATGTCATATGCCCAGTGCCTTCCCTAATAATTCGGATCAGTATTTCTGAAGATACTCTTGAAGATTGAACTTAAGCTTGTCCAAGAAACGACTCTCGTTGGGATTATCTCGTAATAATTTGATTTGCATCCTGTCATTAATTTACATACCTTATTTATTTTCGAACCGATTAAAATGAAACTTACCCTTTGGTTCAACAGCTGGTGAGATTCGTTTGCAAAATCAGACAAAATAGTATCAATTCTTAACAACGTTTCATCACAAGAAACTTTCTGACTCGGTCAGATGTCGCTATATCACGAGTTGTTTATGTTTAATATTACGTCTAGTTTAGGAGCGACGTCTACGAACCTGCAAGTTGAGAAGCGGTAAGGTCTTGCCGGAAACAGTCTGTTTCGTAATGAGAATACGTATACCTACTTACCTTGTTATTTATGGAAAAGACTGTTGTAAAGAGGTGACAAAGAATGTCTCCGGGAGTCTGAATAATAGGAACGTTACGAACGTGCTTAAAGAAATCAAAGATTCCCGCTCTCGCCTACA
>DWKW01003374.1:0-10075 GCA_018250115.1 Doberes anticus
CTGCTGCTTTACGGCAGAAATAGGTGCAGCGGTGGTGCCGCCGTAGGCGAGCCTTCGACATAAGACTCTACCACCATAAAAGCTATCATTCTATTGCTTACCGCATGGCATATTCTGCGTTGCACTTATATGGCGGACCTCGCCGAATATCCTCTCGCCTTCTTCAGATTGACAGAAACATCTGAAAGTATTTTTTGTCTGAAAAACTGCGAAAAAAATAGACTAGCGCCTCTCTAGTCTTCCTGGTATTATGATTGATCTAGCTCTTTTCTAAAGACCAACAACAGGCATTCGGGTCTTGGTGGTTAGTGGTGAGTTGTTAATTGATTGAGTATTGGAGTTGTCATGCCTTCAATATTCACCTACTGTGAGATTTTGGTAGCCATTTGTGGAACGCTCCATCGCCGCCTAGTTTCTGCTGTAATGCATTGAAGGGTGTAGTTAGACAGGTGTCGTTCCAACTTAGTCCTCAGGAGTAGCAACGCATCCACATACAAGCTCAGAAATAATTTTGTTCAAAGATAAAAAAAAACCTTAATCAGCAGTACTGCGGTCTCATATGAAGAAGAGTCGATCACACAAGGAAAGTTGGATTGGTATCCTTACATAATTATGTATATTAATATAGATTCTTTGTTTATATGCTATGTTTGTGTGTCTATAGCTAAATAACAATGTTTCGGAATTCCTAGAGTATGAGACAAATGGCGCCATCTATTGTCGAATAGGGAGAAGTCACAAATTATCTATATGGAAATAAATTCTGCCAGTAAGTGTCCGAAATGACAAAATTCGTCTTTAGTTACTTATAGCTAGCTCTGCTCTCTCTTAAGGTGTTTAAATATTTTTGTAAAATATAATTACCTGTAGGGAAATGGTCATGATGATGGTAATTGTAGGAACTTACGTATGCGCAGGTACGCAATCAAAGGCCGAGTACCTCCCTTTACTATCACAATAGGGTCGCTGCTCCAAGGCTCCAGTTTGTCCGCTCGCGTGTCTTCTGTCGTAGTCGTCTTGTGCTGAATGGCATTTAGATTCCACTGGAAGGTTAAGACATAACAATCAGTATGTGTAGAAGCGACACGATTGTCTGCACAGGTCGCTAGGGAGTGTAATCTTCTCGTGTTGCTCCTGGATTCTGATCATATTAACTTGTCTATGAGTTCTTTAACAAATGTAACTCTCCTTCCAAACCGGCAATGCATTGGCGAATCTTCTGGTTTTGCTCGCGTCTATAAGTGACGGTGACCACTTGTCATCAGATAGCGCACTGCCTGTTGTCTTATATTTGATAATTTATAATTTAAAAGAGTTATGTAGCAGTATCGCGAAAGGAACCCTATGGTCATTTTCACTGATGTAGATGATGGATGAATTGTCTGCCAATCCGCACTTGGCCAGCGTGGTGGACTATGGCCTATACTCTCTAATCTCTGAGAGAAGACCCGTGCTCAGCAGTGGGACGATAATGGGTTGATGATGATGATGATGATGATGACTGGTTTCTTTGTGTTTTGGGAGCCGAGCCTTGCTTTAGTTCTAATTAACTAACTTGATCAATTTGCTGTCAATTTTGAAATTGAAATTGAAATGCCAATTTTTGCTCTACGTCCGGTTTGTAATTAATGTCAGTTTCCTTTCCATTCCTTGTCTATTGCGCTGTCGGTACGTGTTTTCTATATTTAAAATACAAATTTACTTTGCCCAGTCGTATAGGTAAATGTTCAGCTGTTAATTACATTTCCGAGCATGTAGGTATTAAACTAAGTTAAAAAAATATGTTTTTTATTCCGATATGATGGCATATCTGTTGAAGTTGTCACACAACGGGATTTATCGCGTGACGTGGTACTTCTAATTTATTTTCTACCTTTAAATGGATTTCGTATATAATCTCATTAGCTACAGAATTTTAGATATTATCTTATTAAGAGTTGCAATATTAGTAGTCGCACACTTCATTATAATACAAGTTGTAATAATGCCCGAAAGATTTATGGTCCACAGCTGGATAACATTGTATGTTCTTAATATATAACGGGCTGCAACCCTGTCGCCACATTTGGTTTCGTTTGGTTATGTGTCCTCTACGGTTTGGTTTGTTCGTGCATTTCAATTGACCTCGCAAGTATATGTATGAACAACGGTGCATACTACTGAAGAGTTAAAATGAATCTCTGGTTTTAATCTACCGATCTTATTCAAAGTTAGGACACGATTGAAGTCTGACTATATGCTGAGACTGCCGACAGCGACGTTGTCGCCGCTTATCAGTGAAAAAAAACAAACGCTCTCCTGCGTTTGAGATGGTGCATACTACAGAGTGGTAGTTTGATGGTGGTAGAGTCTCATGTCGAAGGCTGCTGTTCCCGAACTGCCCCGATTGGGATTGAATCCAGAACCTTCTGAACAACAGAACAGCATGTTGATCACTGTGGCGTACAGGTCGTCAATAATCTTCAGGAAAATACAATATAGTATTACAACTATTGTATGCAAAAGTTTTAATACATAAACTCACGCCTGTCTCCCATTGGGGTAGGTAGAGACCAAAGACCACCAAATGCTACGGATCATATATTCTTCTTTCGCTTCTTCAACTGTCATCAATAGTTTCATGCATGCTCTTCGGTTACGGGACCTAAAAAAATTTTTTTTATATCCTTCAATTTGGTTCATCAACACTCTATTTCATTTCATGAAAAAATATTTCACGACGAACTAAAATAAGACGAAGGTTAGAATACATTTGCACTCGCTTGGTATCGGATCCAAAATTATAAATAAACTATAAGTTATACATTCATAGTTAAAATTAGTACACTACTCGTGGTTAACCGAGCTGGCGATTTACCGCAAGATACTAAGGCCTTTGGTATCGAATTGCAAATTATATGATGGTATGCTAAGACGACATTCTTAACAAGAGAAAATTGCATAACAGTTGTTGCTAGGATCTTAGTACCTTTTTACTACAGAGGCGGTGCTGTTAAGTTAAATTGCTGTAAGTCGCCAACTCTAATAAATAAACCATCCTCGCAGCTTCTTTTTAACCCCACATAGGCACTTTAGCGTGTTGGAAAAAAATATAAATGATCTTCATGATATTTTTATTTCTAAGAACTAGCTTTTTTTTTTTCTAAATTTAATATACTTTACCTCTTTGAGTGCTGAACAAATTAAATAAACTGAGTTGTCTTAAATTTTGAATTACTTTATTTCTTATGATTTGTCTTGGAGGAGCCAGTGCGTTATCATTCTTGAGTTTGTATATAGTGATATATACGATACAGGACAGTAATCGCCACAGAGCAGAGTATCCTGTGCTTATCCTACACAGAGTAGAGTATCATGGGTGAACACTGAACCTGAGTGTTATTTGGGACATTTCACACGATCGCTTCCCGCCCCGCAATTTCTTTTCGCTTTACTTATTGTAATAATATATATATTTACCATTATATTTCTGGGTTCTGTTTCTAGTGAGGCGGAAATTTAAATGATGAATATGACCTGGACAGCGATCGCTACAGAGTACTTTCTAATATCCTGGGAGGTAGATGTTATATGGACGTGTCGCATGATCGCTTTTAGCACGCAATTTCTTTTCGCTTTGAAAAAGATTATGTACAGAGATTGCTTAATTTTCGTTTTATTTCAATCTGTTACGGTATCTTTATTTGAAATATTTTTTACCCACGGACGACCGATTTACCGTCTCGTATGGCACAGTAGTCAATATGCCGGCCTGCACATACGAGGTAGCTTTTTCTAAAGTAAAGCACTATGTGCAACATTAACTTCCTAGATCTAGGATTTTTTCGAACCGGGGCAAAAGTTTAATATTGGCGACCCTTCCCTCAAGCATTATTGATAATATATATTTTTTTCGAACTTACAAGTTTGGCGCTCCGTTTAATTTCCGCTCGAGGCAGGTATATCAGCTATCCGCTTGGGCTACCTGCCCAATGATATGTTTGAATATGTATGTATGAGTGTGTGTGTGGGTTAGGAAAACATTAAAATAATGAAACGGAGAAAATTTTCCAAAATATTTAATTAAAAATAAATTATCGTAGTACAACTTGCACCAATAACAACAAAATTTTGGTTTAAACATCATGAAACCGCATCGTTCGCTCAAAGCATGAATCATCTTAATTTAAAGACAATACAAAATTACCTACTCGGTGCGAAAGTTTGACCTACGTAGTCATACGCCATTTTACTTCCCTTTATAAAGATAAGCACACGTAAGAACAGATTATCGAATTCGGTGAATATCCGAGATGCTATAGACATTTCCCGATGACACTGACAGATTTCTCTTAATGGTACCTTAGGATGAGCTAAGCCTTCTTGGCTCCTATGACATGCGCTTACCTTAAACTCCAACCATTCAGAGAACAGACAAGTGAGATTCATCCCCTAGTTTCACAAACACAAATCTAAGACTCACGTAGTAAGAAAGTATATAAACTGTATTAACTTATTCAAATAACTAAAAGAACTTTACCATGTTGCTAAATATTATAAACGTACACGTTATAAATGTACAAAGTTATTGACAGAAATGGCCCGAGTATACATGGCGTCAAAGGTGTTTAAAGTAATAATTATCTTTATTAGTTATTCCTAAGGGACAGATATCAATATTGATATAGGCGACCGCATGAGTAATCCAACGACGTATTTTGCTAAAATTAAAATCTTTAAAATTCATAAGTCACTCAACTATTATTGTTTTATTTTAATAAATACAGACGGCAAATAGTTACCACAGCAAAACAGTATCACTCTGGCAAGGAGCTTGCTCCGTAAAACTAACTAATTTTTATTACATTATAATGTATTGCTTATAATTTTATCTAAGTCTATTAGCATGTGTGATATTTTCTACAGTAATTGAACTACCTTCGCAATAGCCTACAAGAACATTACTAAATATATTTTTACTAAAAAAATTGTTTAAGTTATGTACCACTCCGATTTTCTGTGACTTCTTATTAATTATGTATAAGATAAATTTAAATCAAATTGTAAGCAAAGATCCGATAAGTACAAATATTACGAGCGAATTTTCTCTGCGTTTTTTAAAATAAAAGATGACGGAAGAGAGGCTATAAAATGTTCATTATAGCTCGCTAGCTAAATAGCTTGTTTGCAGATTTCTCAGAAGGTCGCCGCTTTATTTTTCAAACAAAAGCAAAAAAAAATATCGAAAATTTTAAGTGAGTACAAAAAGTCTTAATTCTTATGAATTACGTGAAAATTTGTAAATGTGAAGAATTATCGGATAATTGACTGTACAAGAAACAATGTTTCTTTATTTATTGCCATTGTAAAAGATTTTAATACATTTATTTTTATTCCTAATCATGCTTTTAATTTTACGTTTGGTTGCACTTAATATTATTTATAAACAAACTCAGACTCCTATACTGATGTCTGTCAATGTTCCAAATTCAGTTTTGCCACAAAAAACTTTACTACAGGATGTCATTTTAACGTGTCCTTATTCAAAGCCAAACATTTCAACAGCTTTAGCTAATTGTAATTTTTTAAAGGTCATTTAAATAATTAATTGAAATCATTACTTTAAGGTATTTTAAAAGGTGTTAATTAACTTTTGAACCTCGAAATATAATCATATTTCGAAGATTGTACAATTGTTTACATAAGTAAGCGATATTATATACTATTATGATTACGCAACTGACATAATAATAATAAGATTGCATTCAACTACAAAAGATGAATGACGTCATACGCCACAACTTATTTAGTCATGAAATATGGGTGGGGATTATCAGACAAAGCACAGTTCTTATTACCATAACTTAAGATCTATTCAAACAAGCAATTAGGAATCAATTTTACGTAACTTACTCTCTATTGCTTTCAGCATAAACATTAGTTGATGTATTCTGTTCATCGTAATGATTTCATTACCGTTAACTCCCAATTTGTACGTACAAAGATTTACTACTGGATGCTAATCAAAAATGAACTCTAAGGAGAAATTAGCTGAATAGTGTTTAGTGAACACAAAATATCGCAAATACACCCTTTGAACTTAGTACTTATTGACGGTTTCAGGTAGGTACAATCGATTACAAAAGTGTTTTTTGAGGAAATACTACGTTTAAATTTTAATGTGAATTCTACCGTTATTCGAGTTGTTTGTACATGTCTTCTATTTGGGGTTTGAAGTAATTTCTGATCTCTGGTCGCTTAGCCTTCATTGTCGGCGTCAGTAGGCCGTTTTGTACTGAGAAGGGGTCCGGATGTAGGTAGACATCTTTAATCTGTAAAGCACAAATGATTGTTAAATAAAAGAAGATGTTTGTTTTTAAAAATCTAATGTTAACTTATGACAGGATAGATTTTATAATTTAATAAAATTTTGATGACTGCCGGTCGATTTTTGAAAGTACAGATCAACGTTAAAAAAAAAATACTGAACGTTGATTAGAGAAGTACAAACAAGTTTGCAGGGGACCTGATGTTCAGTGGTAACTGTAGCACAGGGTCGTCCTCACCCAACCTCAAATAGGACCAAATTACAATCAGGGTTATACGTTGCTACTCCTGAGGACCAAGTCGGAAAGACTTCAATCAAGTGTAGTCTGCTTGACCCACTCTTCAAATCGAAACAGCAATTTGAGTGTACACAGTGTATAATAAAAGGGCCTATCAAAGAAATATTGATAGAAATTGACAAACCTGTTCGAAAGTCTTCAAACCAGCAGTCTTGCCCCATTGCAGCATGTCGTCCATAATAATTTTTTTAACATGCTCGTTCTCGCAGAGTGCAGAGAATGTGCCTTTAATGCCATTCTCCAATGCCCAACACTTCACAACGTCTACATCGGGCACCACAACCGCCACAACACACGACTATAGAGAAAAATAAAACAGTATATCGTTTATACGATTATGTTTAAGATCAAAGAAAAAGACTGTAAGGAAAGCATTAAGACTTTGATTGCAAAACTGTTATAAATTGTCCTGAAACATTTTTGAATACATTAATTACATCAAGACTTAAGAATTATATTACAAGCTTCTATACAACTATCATAAGACAAAAAAAAGCTAGGAACAGACGTTAATGATGAACTCTAAACATCTTTATACTTCCTTAGTGACAACGGTATATATCATACAGGCACGGGCGTAACCAGGGCAGTGCAGGGGGGGTGAGGCCCTGGACTATGTATACGTCCCTACTATCTATTGTTATCGATAAAAGTTCTTATTTTCACGTACAATATGCGTTAACTTTTAAAAACCACGCAGCGTGCTCTTTCTACTCGCTAGCGGCGCCGCAAGCAAACGCCGTTCAGGCTCGCCACGCTAAGCAAGCGAGCGGGACCCGCTTGAAAAAATCTGATTTACGCCACCCCCCCTAGCCCAGAACCTGGGTACGCCCACGCATATCTATAGGCTGACTACAATGATGAACTATGAATAAAAGCAATGAAGTATTTGTCCACGACAAACTATTTAAATCATTACTTGACTTGCTTTAGAAAATGGGAAGTATACATAATACAATTATTATTAATCCTGAAATCTAATGTTTTGTTTACCTTCAAAGATTCGCCGTGTACGAAGACCTGTTCGACATATTGACTTCTTATGTAAATGTTTTCAATTTTTTCAGGAACTATGTATTCTCCTTGCGACAGTTTGAAGATGTGTTTTCTTCTGTCTATGATCTTCAAGGTGCCGTTCTGAAAAGTTAAACGACGAATGATTTATGTGATTTTTCCAAATTATAACATTTTTAACTTTTAACTTTTAACTTTTAAGGTCCTTCAAGTTTAAATAATGTCAAAAAGCTATACATACAACAGTATAAGTACAATATACAGTACAGTAAGTAGTATATACACTACAAGTATAATTGTCTTTACAGTACATATCAAAATTTTCAATACACAAACAAAACAAGAACAAAATAATCAAAACCGAAATTATGAAATGCCGAATGTGTTACTATTGCCATATTTACTTTGATGCATCAACAACATGCTTGTTACAAGGCAATAGAGTTGATAATCCATTGGAATTTCACGGTTGTTGTAATATTTTTTTCACAAATCTTGTTTTGCTGCTAACGAATACAAAGGTTTTATGGAAACACTCCTTTACATCAAGTTATGTCAATTCTATGGAGTCTGAATTATTGCCATTAAACGTTTTGTATGTCGACAATTCTACGCTAATATACCTACCGGTAACCATTTCCCGACATCGCCGGTGTGATGCCAGCCATCCTGGTCGATCACCTCCCTGGTCTTTTCTGGCTCCTTGAAGTAGCCCTTGAATACGTTAGCACCCTGCACGCACACCTCGCCCTGGCCCTGCGCCGCGTAGTACTCCATTTCGGGCACATCCACTAGCTGGAATGTTATAAAAAGTCATGAGGAAACGAGGACTTGGATTTTACTTTTTATTAAACAGCTTCATTTATTTCTATTTTACTGGTCGGAGCTATTAGTCGAGAGTTTCGCAATACACTAAATAACCAGGATTGAGACAAATATGAATATGCTGCTTTTTTCAATTAATCACACCGTTATATAACTTGAACCGCTACTAGTACATGAAGGACCGGTAATATAAGGTTAAGTTGTGCTCACTTTAAAATTTTTCAATTTTTCAATGGTTATTCAATCATATTTTTTATGCTATAGAAGAGTATCAAACGAGCAGGCAGGTCACTTTGTTAAGTAATTACTGCAGCCCCTGGATAGCCACATTCAATATCAAATTGGTCCGAAGACCTAATTGAGGTCATACATGGATTCGCTACTACTCCTGAGGATTGAGATGGATTGCCTCTTGTCCCGTGTATTCTACCTACACTCTTCATCCCGAAATATAGCAGTGCTCACACTGCTGCTTTACAGCAGGAATAGGTGCAGCAGTGATGCCGCTTCAGGAGACCCTTAAATCTAAAACTCTATCACCATCAGAATATTAATTAAAATAACGTTACCTTCACTTTGCAACAAGCGACAGGAGGCCCGACGTGTTCAGGTACATGGTCGCCCTGAACTGTCAGAGTTACTGGCGCGGTACATTCTGTCTGACCGTACCCCTCCACGATCTGGAGACAAAGGCAACATTCACCATCAACCTAATACTGCCCCACTGCTGGGCAAGAGATATCCGTCCCATGGTTGAGAATTCAGGTCAAGTACGTGTGGATGACCTTCACATGGCTTCAAGAATATGGCGAATATGTTATTTTAATCAAATAAGTAATATGTACTTGTTTATTAACTTATTTAACATTTTGTGTACACTGAATAGTAAGTAATAAAACAGATTTGTAGTATATTGAACAGAAGTTCTGCTTACTTCACAATGAAATCTATTCCAGTCGACTTATTAGTATTGGTGTATATTATTTGTTGAAAAATTTGTACACACCACAAAGTTACTAGAGTTATCTACTTAAATACTTTTAAGAAGATATATAAAATTTAAGAAGATATAGGATGAGGATGTCATTTATTCGATAGTAATCGGAGCAAACATGTGATCTATCTGATTTTTTGTTTAAATGAAACATTTCACCGTTTACCACCACTACTCACCCATACACACTATACACACACACATATACACTAATAAACATTATTAAATGCTCCATTGGCAATACGTACATTTTTTAAAAAACTTAAAATGAAACCGTTATCAAAGAAAAGCGATCCTTAGTACATATTTTTGACTTTATTCGCTCGTAAATCATCTCGTTAAAAAACACTTAAGTTTATTTATATCTCATGAAATAACAAAGAGTTCATAAAACATAGGAATATTTCTACACTTTCAGACCAACTTACCAAATGTGTTTTGATAGTAAATATTATCTTATAAATATAAGAAATTTTGCATCGCACTAACCGTACGTAGAGATCTGTTTTACCAAGTGACTAAAGGTAAAACCCATCTTTCGATAATAATATATGTATTATGCACTAACCGTACGTAGAGATCTGTTTTACCAAGTGACTAAAGGTAAAACCCATCTTTCGATAATAATATATGTATT
>DWKW01003375.1:0-10074 GCA_018250115.1 Doberes anticus
GAGAACGGTATTTTTTCGTATCTGAGAGGAGATCCATGACGTATGCCTGAACTAAAGTATATGTAATATGTGAATAAAAACGTGAGTAATATAATAGTAATAATAATAATATAATAGTAATAGTAATATAATATGTGAGTAAAAAACTAAAGTGAATGTGTTAAAAATAGCATAAAATAACTCACTTTCCTTCAATATAATGGATCGTCCATATCATAGGTCATAGAAATCAGTTTACTGTTTATATTTAAAGTCCTTTAAATCTAACCAGTTTAATAATAAATGTACCTTTCAATTCTAGTCAGTTCTTTTTCAATTCTACGCAATTCTTACGTGATTGGCGAACAAAGAGACATACAGAAAACAATATAAGAGAAAAAATGTTTTGTGTTCTAAAACCTTCAAAACATCTTCAACGATCCGGTTTTGATACAATTTTTAAAAAGTATTTATATTTAATGTAATATTGATGATAATACAGATTAATAGATTATTAAAAGTTTATCTACGAGCTTAAATATCGAATATCAGTATGACGCCCGAAACATGCCTACAATACATTTCGGAATTGCGAGGTAACTTAAATAAATTTTCCTATACTTACTTATGAAATTATTTGCCCACTGAGACTTAGTTTTCTGCCACCTGTATTGATTTGAACGACGTATTTTTTGTGTAACAAATACTTCGCAAAAAATATATGCTGAGTAATCCAAAGATATTGTTATTTTCTTATTTTCCTCGCCGAAGCCAAAATGGAGGATTACGTACGTGATCCCCGTGCTAAGATTACGTAACATATACGGCACATTCAAGGAGTATAAATCTAATTTTGCTTCTGGACAGAACGGGGACCGGCAAACAGATAAGGCGAAACAAGAGCAAGTTTGAGTAGGAAGTTAGTTTTATGGATATATTTTCTGATGTTCCCAATCTGGATATTACTCATATTTCTTCTGTTATTCTATATTTTTCTTTTCTATAAGCGTTTATTTTGAATGATTGCGATCCGAAGTTATTACCTACCTACCTATACTATTTAACTACCTACCTATACCTATATTATTTACTGTGGTAAGATGTCGGAAACTCGCCTGCTGTAGTACAAGCGTCGCGCCTATTTTTGGTGTAAAGGAGCTACTTTTACTGGTGTTTCTTACATCTTTAAGTACTTTTCGGATTTGTAGCGTTCCAATTTTGTCCTCAGGAGTAGTCACGTCCACGTACGACGTCAGATATGACTTCATTTTGATTTGGTTGAATGTGGGACGTCCATGGGCTGTAATGACTACTCAAAATCAAGCGGCCTGCACGCTGAGTTGCTACAGGAACCTCCCTGCAGAGATGAGAAGGATTTAGAATTGTGTATCAATATTGACAAGTTCTGGTTTTTGCTGTCTAGCCGTATTTCACGGTACAGTCAATTATTATTAACTAGACTCCGATCAGTATATCTATCCTCACAAACTTTATTAAGTTTATGTATTAAAATTTTAGTAGAATGAAGGATTTCCAACAAGCGTATAACTTCGAAAAATCTGAAAGGCTGATATTTAAATCACGAGGTTCCTACGTACATACCTATTATTGAAGGTTTAACATAACGAATCCGTTAAATTCTGTTCTATTTAATCCTCGTTGTGCTGATTAACATGAATATTTTTTCTCAATTTTTTTGCAATCTTTGTTAAAACAAAACTTTCTTTACTTATTCATCAACCCGATATAAAAACTGAATTCTCCTAATAAGCGCGATAGAAATTCTTTCTACACGAGAAAAAGTTAAAAGAGCCTGCGGCCTAAGCTTACAAGCGAATTCCATTGGATAAAGTTTCACAACTCCTATAACGCTGAAAACTGTAGCAATGCGTTGTTGAAACTGTAACTTTCGTATCGACGAAGACTTGAAAAGTTATTTCAACACAAGTCGCGTGCAATATTTAAACTTGCAAACAACAAGAAGCTCTCGTATTTTGAATTTATCACTACAAACTTATAAGCATGATAAAAGTTTTAATGGAATTTATACAACGTATTACTTCACCGGCGAAATAAAGGTATTTATACAGGGATGAGTTAAATTATTTAAAGTTTTAAGAGAAACAAGCTAAAGTTATTCAAATTGGACTTTGGTATTAATTTTACCTTAGTAATTAGCATTCCTTATTGCCACCTTCTTGGTTCTGGTGTATTTATACCATATTATTTTATATTCCAACTAGACATTTGGTAATGACATTTAAATAAAATTGGTAAATAGTCAATGTCTAGTTTTCATTTTAATCAAATACTCTATCTCTTACAATCTATTTTACTCTATACCAGTGGCCGTACGATTTAAACAGATCCCAGGCGGCTTGACTTTTTCCAATACATCCAACAATTATCTTTATATTCGAACCAATGTACACAAAACCTTGACAATTTTTTTTATTATTATTTTTTAAACCGAATAGCAAAGGAGCCCGCAAGCCACCTGATATTAAGTGGTCGCTGCAGCCCATGGACATCCATATCAAACCTCAAGTAGGATGGAAGTCCTATCTGAGGTTGTATATGGATGCGTAGCTACTCCAGAGGACTAAGTTGGAACGCTTCCTGTCCAGTGTCTTCTGCCTAACTACACCGTTCAAACCGAAGCACAGCAGTTCTCACACTACTGCTTTACGGCAGAAATAGGTGCAGCGGTGGTGCTGCCACAGTCGAGCCTTCGACACATGACTCTACTAGCAAATATAATATATCTTAACCTTGTCCATGAAACACTCGCATGAAAAACCGCATCAAAATCCATGCTGTAGTTTTTGGCTTTATCGCGCACAGACAGACAGACAGACGCGGCGGATTACTTTGTTCTATGATATGTAGTAATCAACGAAATACTATTAGATAATCCTGACAATGTACATAACATCGCAAATCGTTGGAAGATTAGCGAACAACGCACTTGCACTTGCTTCAGCGGTCAGTGCAGCCCATGGATATCCACATCCAACATCAAATAAGTTCGCAATCCTACTTAAAGTTTATACGTGGGTGCGTTGCTACTCCTGACGGCCAAGTTGCTTTCTGCGCAGTATTTTCCACCTAACAATTTCTAATGGAAACACAGTAGTGTTTGTACTGCCGCTTTACGGCAGAAAGCATATAGATGAAGCTCAATAGACTGTGTTGTTATGTGCAATTGAATTACTAATCTTTATTTTGTCTAATTCCGGGCATGATATATTATTCTTATAGTTCTGTTGTATAGCTTAATTGCTTAAATTATTTAATATTTAAGTCTTTCAATTATATCAAATACGTTTGGAGACTGTTCTGTTCTGTTCTGTTGGTTATCCGGGACCTTCATAATCCTTCTTGAACTTCTATGACTACACTACACCAACAGCGTAATTAAGGAGTTCTTACGGTCCTGACATTAGCGTTATGATGCTCGTTTAAGTGGCGGCCGACTTTATGGTAATTCATTTTATGCAAAATGTTCTATGAAAAAATGAAGAGCCCGAATTTTTTTATGCAAATGAAATGAAAGCTCTACAGAGTAAGACAGGGGTTGACTTCTAAATTTTGTTTTATATTTCGTTTAAATTGTAAATTGTGCCTTCTTACTCGTTCGTGTAAATGCATAGTTTGTAGTTGCTGTCAAGAAAAGTTTGATCATTAATGATACGAGTAGAATAGGTATTTTTATACATATTATGTAGAAATTCAGATTATCCGTTTTAGTGTCGTATTCTAAATTGCTATAGGTGTATATCATCAACCCATTATTGTCCCACTGCTGGGCACGGGTCTTCTCTCAGTGATGAGAGTTTAGGCCATTGTCCACCACGCCGGCCAAGTGCGAAAACTTAGAATAGATTATATGTAAAGAGAAAGAGGTGCGTGCCGAGATTTGAACCATTAATTTGTAACGGTCTCAATTATAGTCCATGTCTTCCTTCTTTCGTTATTACAAATTTTTGTGTTTTTTACTATACCCTATTAATCCGAACTATCGGTTCCAAACGGCTAAACTAACAACCAGCTCTGTAGTTCGCTATAGCATTAAACTCAGGGAACTTTTTTATGAGTGGTACTGTAACTGCAAAATGTTTTATTGTATAAAATCTTTTTATTTTAAATGTAACATCAAGTATTTATAACTACTTAAATGGTGTTAACTAGAATATTCTGAACTATATCTAGAATATTTACCCAAATAGCTGAAAGTTTAACCAAGGACACTAGACAGTGGACAATATTGTTTTTTTATTTTATTTCATAATTTAATGTAGTGATAAGAGATGAGGATGCACATTCTTTTATATAAAATATTTATTAGATTGATCTAAAAACGCGACTTGATCATGAACATAGCAACCACTAAACGTGGAAAAATGAATGGTTTATCTGGAAAGTGGATATCACCAAAACTCGTTTCTGGATAGTAAGTAGGTCAACTGTATGAACGTAATACGATAAAGGTAATCCTGCCAATTTACATAACACCGAGAATTGCAGGAAGCTCAGCTTACAAAACCTCTTTTGCGGCGACACAAAGAAAATCAACTTTTCTTTACTGCATGGTTTTCACAGTCCAAGGTACAGAGAAATAGAATCTACTATCTAATAGAAAGAAGAAATACAGAAAATCTATCTGATAGTAATTGCAGAGTCCGTCGTAGGTTATTATGAAACAAAGAAACTGTATTTAAAACTTGATAATCATTTTAAAATAGGCTTTTGACACTTATGTTTAAAGCAATAATAGGTATATAAATATGGGACCAATAGTTTGGTTAATACGTGACGTAGTAAAATAGTTAAAGTTGTATAAAATCTTTTCTGCTTAACTGTATCTAATACATAATAAATACTGGGTGGATTTTGATACAAGTAATGGTGTAGTTATTTGTGTAAGGCTCGGGTACATCGCTGCGCATATTTTTGTCTAAAATCAGCAGTGTGAGTACGCTTTCCAGGAGGCATTTTAACGAAGTCCTCTGGAATAACAAAGCATCTACGTACAACTTCTAATAAGATGTCTATCCTATTTGAGGTCGGATGTCAATGGTCTGCAGTGACCACTCAACATCAAGTGGCCTGCATGCTCGTTTACTACAACTTTAAAATAAATATAAAAATATCTTTCTGCATGCCTCATTCTTCATGCTTCACAAGGGTAGCATTAATTTTATCATCATACCTATATCATTATCATGATTCCTAATAATATAGCAGATGTCCAAAAAATAAGTCACCAAAAATATGTTTATTCATTAGCGAATTGCAAATGCACTCATACAAAATTGTACTTTTACACGGATGCACTCGTACAGAATCGTATTTTGAATGAGTGCATTTGCAATCCGCTAATGACCATAATTATCCCTGTTAAGTGCCCTCCAGGTTCTTCGATGCATAGCCGTGTGAATTGTGTTGGTACCTAATGAGTTCCATCATATTACGTCACGGTACAATAAAATACCTAGTTAATTAAATCATTAGTAATAATACTCTAGACACTGGAAAGCATAGTAACGTTGCGCTTGGAACGAAATCTAACGGAGCATTAGGTAAAGCCAATAAGATAAAGCAATATTTGTGTAGATTAGGTAGTCTACAATGGACAGGAAGCGATCCACCTCAACAGTGGAAACGCAACCACGTACAAACCCAGATTGACCTTTAGTATCCATGCTTGTTCGCTACTTTTTTCATAAATATAAACAACTGTTAGTGTGTTTAAATCATTCAGACGCCGAAAAGCGAATTTGGGTGAAAGATTTTATTACATTTGAGAAACGTACATATGAGTACATACATATAGAGTAATAAATTCTACTTGTATTCTACAAAACTCTTCTTTATCACGTAGCTGTAGTATAGCGATGTCGAAGGCAACCTCGTGTCAATTGGTCACTGCACTTACATTCTGTTGTATCTAAATTTTTACATGAGGTTTAACGGTACTGCTCTTGAAGAAATAATTTATCGAACAGCATCGCATCCGTGTATCCGTGTACTATACCCATCAAGCTGGAATGGCTCGCCTGCGGGAGCACCACCGCTTCATCTATTTCTGCGGTAAAGCAGCAGTGCGAGAACTGCTGTGTTTCGGTTTGAAGGGTGTAATTATGCAGACACCGGACAAGAGGCATTTCAACTTAGTCGTCTGAAGTAGTAACGTATCCACATACAACCTCAAGGACTTCAGTCCTAGTTGAGGATCGATGTGGATGTCCATGGGCCGCAGTGACCACTTAACATCAGGTAGCTTACATGCTCGTTTGCTATTCTGTTTAAATAACAAAAAAAAAAAAATTTGTACCACCGTAAATGCAAAAGCCCATTGATAACGTTATGATAGTGATTATGCAGTGAGCTCATACATCGGATAGCTCGGTAACGACGCGCTGAGTACCCTCGGGTCCCTCGGCGCATTACCGGCTCGTTTGAATCACCACTCAATTAATTAAGCTCGATGTCTGCGGCGGTCGCATCTGTTTAACAGCCAATTTCACTTGGGAGTTGAGATCGAAGGCCTGCGGTCCACACAGAAACTTGTATAGTTAGCAACCCTACATGTTTACGAAATACTCAATAGTATGTTCTGGATTTGAATATATGTATGTGACCTCAAACAGAACATAAAAAGCTCTTCACTGCGTATATTAACCATAAATTACGTTCAAAACTTTGTTGATTTACTTATTTTGTATTCATCATCGACCCATCAATTGTACGACTGCTGAACACGCGTCTCCTCTCAGAGATGAAAGAGTTTAGGTGATAGTCCACCACGCTGCATTAATGTGGGGTGACAAATTTTATACACCTTTTGTAAACTTTGTGTAAAACTTTCAGGCCGCAGGATGCATCGCGAAAAACGAGTAATAATACGTTTTTGAAAAATATATATTTACTCAGCAAAAGGAGCATAGCGCGCCCTGTGGAAAACAGCGGGAAACCGCTGGATTCAGAAGGCGCAGGATCGAGCGGAGTGGCGCCAATTAGGGGAGGCCTATGTCCAGCAGTGGACCTCTAAAAGTTAATGGATGGAATTACATTTACATTTAGTTACTTTATATTTAAACTCATTCAATTCTAAACGGTATTATATCACTGCTTCTAAAAATATATTACGATACTGCATGTGTGATCTTGTTTGATCTCGGCTGTCAGCTCCGTAAGCTGGATATTAATCCATCGCGTGTTACGTTAGCCAAGTTAAAACCGTGTTGCGAGATAAGCGGAAAGCGATTCTCAACAAGTCACGCATTAGCTTACGTAAAATAACCACAATGAAATAGTGTCATAGAAGTGCACAATAGTCGTTATTTTTTTTTTTTAAACCGTGGAAACAGGGGACTAGACTAGAATCGCTCTATATTGAAAATTAATAACTTTTAATGCATAGTAAATATTACATCATCATTCGAGACTCTAGCTGTCACTAGGGTTCCGTATATTCTGGGATCCTACCACACTATATTTGTTTTTGTGTGCGTGTGAGTTTGTGTGTGGTTTTATGTGAACGTGTAGATTTGTAAATCATATTGGCCTTTTAATTTCATTTCAGATTTCTTTGAATAATATTTAACTCATTAACCAATAATTAATGTTTAAATGAAGAATTATATATGTATACTGCAATAAACTTCGAAAGTTGAAATATTATTATTAACCGACTTTGTAAAAGGATGAGGTTGTATGTTTTATAGGTATCTTTTTTTTCGAGTAGGCAATTAGTTCTTCTAATGAGATGTCATTATAATGATTGTGGAAATTTAAAATGCCTAAGGAATTTTCAACGTATTTTCTTCCTATTGTATATTATCAATATATGAGTGAGGTTATTAATACTTTTAATAACCTCTATATTCTCACATGATTAAAAAAAAATGAATTAGTCTCGCTCATGCAGTAAAAAATTTAAGCATGTTAAAACGAATTTTCTCGTCGCGGGGAATGTTCTACGCTGGTTTGATCGTGTTCGTTGTAAAGTAAATATGCAGCTGTTGCTACTCCAGTCTTCATTCCCCAACGGGATGCAGACAATTAGTTATGGAACGTTTTACTGTTCTACTATGAGGATAAGGCACGTCAAGAAACATAAGATATTTTAATACGATAGCCTATGGACTTCATATTCACGAGTATTTTCGTTGTTATTCAAGGGTTCTGAAATGCCTTTGTCTGACTGGGTCCTGGATACGGTCAGATTATTAAAATGACGTTACTGCAAAGTCGTGCACTGCAACTGCTTACTTTGCAGTGGAAACCAACGGTGACAGATGACGTCATAGCGTTTTTGAGACTACTGTATTTTATCCGATAGTGATTATTAAGTTGATCATATCTATTACGAATAAAAGTTTATAACTGAAACTAACAAGTCACAAGTGACCGACGGTAATATGAAGTTAGAAACTAATGCTTTGTTTCTCGTATATCCAAGTAACTACTAACGAAACATAAGAAAGTTTATTGCAACCAATTTAAAGTTTTTTTTTTAAATCTTCATTCTTAGACAATGTACAAAGCAACCATTAATAAAACGTCCGATAAAGAATCACGGCTATCCGTAAACACCGTACGTGACATCCAAAGAGCGGCGCTGATCTGGGATTTAACTCGTTTCCTGTTCATACATCCGCGTTTTCAATCTGGCGCCTGAACGATTTTGTCTATTTCTTTTAACCAGGCTTTATTGTTGAGTACAATGTAGTGAAATGGAATCGAAATCTGTCGAAATAGTCCCGATATTAGGATAAATCATACTATATACTGAGCATACTAAATCTGTGAGATGAATGGTATTGCCGAATACGGAATGTTTCACACAAGGAAGGAATGGAGTAGAATTTGTTGAAGCAAAACTGAAAGAGGAGGTATCTGTGAATCATTTCCAATCGATTTGACTCCATTCATTCTGGTTCGAAAATTGTTAGTTCAGTTGTTTTTTCGGAATAATTTGGAACAATAAAGGAATTCACTTCCGAACGATCTGTTTGATATAGTGGTCAACAGCAAGGCGAAAATTTAAATGACGAATTTTGTACCCGAATTCTGTCTGGGTGATTTGGTCTTTGTTTCTGTGAGTGTCCAGTGTCTTTGGCACTCACGACACAGAGAAATCCAGTGTGGGCTATGAGTGCTAATTCGATAATAACTAAATGATAATGTAATAAACCCTTTATCAGGATTTTTGTTTATCTCGTTTTTACGCTGTCTGTGTCCTGAATGGAGACAAAATTGTCACATTTGGACTAAAAATGCGATATTCTTGGCAATGCAATCTTAATACGACAGTGATAGTTCATGTTAGCAGTAGACGCGGGTCAATGACAGAACATAAAGAAACATTACGGTACTTTTTTACAAAGTAACCACATCATTTAAAATTTTAATCCCACATTTCGGGGTAAATACGATCTTTAAAAAAGAATAGCAAGGCAGTTGATGTCAACCTATTATCTGTATTGTAGAACTTGCATCAATAAATAAAGTTTTTATTTTCAATCTCTCAATAATTACCGACCGACCGATTGTTGAAAACGACCGTCCATCCACAAACGCTGTTTTGATCGTCAGCTTTAGGCATCCTGTAAAGTTCATTGTGACCTGAGACAGAGCTTCCCGGTACAACGCATCGATTTACTCATACGTCGTCCTGTCTACAAAGCCTATTCATACGCCCTTCCTCGACAAGTAACACATAGCTACACTTTTTATATTCATATTCTTCTACTTTTTATATCCGGCGAATAGAGTATATAGAGTATAGAGTATGGTATATTATGGAGTTACGGCATAAGCAGTAGTTACTGTTTTATCATAGCAGTAGCAAACAAGCATGCAGGATGTTAAGTGGTCTTTGCATACCATGGACATGCGGTTTATATCGTTTTTACGTTTTGTTTATCGGCATAGATCTTAACTATGTTTGATGAAAATCGATTCAAGCATTTAAAATTATAAGCTTTGTATTTTTTTTATATATTACCAAAATAGCAAACGAGCATGCAGACCACCTGATGTTAAGTGGTCTCTGCAGCCCATGGACATCCACACCTGAGGTTGTGT